>BSQZ01000063.1:2740356-2917856 GCA_033239005.1 Lamellibrachia satsuma | reverse complement strand
AAAGAAAAGAAAGTGGAGGTAGATACACACACTGAGGAAGCCAGAAACAAGAATCACGTGAAAAGCACTTACAAGGAAAGAGAAGATGAGGAAGGCCGACAAACACATGGCAGAGAGACACCGAAAACAAAAGAAAAAATATGGAATACACCGGGATAGAAATGGAAAGAATGGCCACAAACAGACAAGAATGGAAGACCATGGTCAATGGCCTATATTCCCAGCGAGCAAACAGGCCAAAGTAAGTAAGTAGGTATTAGCAGTCGAGTGAAACATCTGATGGAAAGTCATTGCTTCTTATACGCATGTCAAATGGGTACCTATTGCACGAGCAACACTCCAAACGGTATGCTAAAAACCAAATGGCTAACAGTTACAATGTCAATAATAGTATTTTATAATCCAAATAATAATTATAACTACAACATTTCATGTCTTTAGAAGTAAGTTTCGTTTATCCAGTCTGTAAAATATGATACATAACCTCTTCAGGTAGTACCTGTGACTTCAAATCTAATGAAAATGAATCTGATCGTGCCCAATGCGAACACTGATGACACTGACTGAATACCACTCAGAGTTGGCTAAGGAGACAATTGTTGCCATTCTTAGTAAAGGTCCCGGCTAAAGATGACCTACAGCTCAGACTCACAGAGATATGAACCGTCGCAGGAAGTCTTATCAAAAGCAAATACTAGGTACTACCATCGACTACAACCGTATAAATAGGATTTCAGCATAATGATTAATTTGTCTCTGCATATAACAACTTTTTTTATATTCCTTCATTGTGTTTTTATTTACTTTTATGGGTTATAATGAAATGGTGGAGCGATCGGTCGCGCATATATGTGTAAGGCGACCAGGTGCTATGCTCGGGGCGGCGTCGACTGACTAATAAGCTCAGTAATTTTCATCATATTATGTTGACGTGTAGGCCTATGAATATACTAAAGTTTATGGACTGGTGTATGCATGTATACAATTATATATATATATATATATATATATATATATATATATATATATATATATATATATATATATATATATATATATATATATATATATATATATATATATATATATATACATACATATATACATACATACATACATACATATATACATACATACATACATACATACATACATACATACATACATACATACATACACACGTACACACGTACACACGAACGCACGAACGCACGCACGCGCACATTAGTCCCCCTCTTTTAAGGCGACCCTTTTTGCAAAGTTGCAATAGTCTTATAATGGGTGGCCTCTCATGAGGGGGATTATCATGATAAAGCTTTATTTGTTGCATGTCAAAGTGGCATGTGGTGATTAGGTGTATGATGGCCGAGAAGGGCCATCGTAATCGTGTGCTGAATTTGGCAATGCGTGCGACGGAGCGACGCTCGATGATATGGAGCGATGCGCGATGCGATGGAGCGATGCGCGATCGCCCATCGCTCCATCGCATCCTATTAAAAACAGAAGTCCTGCTATCTGGTGTCTTTTAGGGGAAACTGGGCACCCTTTTTTCAGGGTCTAGATCCGCCAATGAGCCACATTGCTCATCGGGAATGATACTGTGTGCGTCAAGGTGTTGCATGATCTGATGTGTTCAATTACTTTGCTACATATCATTGTGAGCGATATGATTCGATAATTTACAGAACTGCTGCGGTCGCCTTTCTAAACAAAACCAGGATGGTATTCGTTTTCTTCCAATTATCTGATGTTGTGCCCAGTTGCAGCGATCCTTGGAAGATACATACAAGTGCTGGGATGATTTCTGTTGCAACCTCCTTCAGAAGTCTGGTGGGTATAAAGTCTGAGCCAGTAGTTTGTGCGAGTTCAGGCCGTGGAGAAACGTCTGAATAGCAGCTGGATCTACGTGAGTTGGTGCATATCGGAGCATGGCTCTCAACATCCATACTCGTTGCAGTTTCTCGCGCAACATTGATTAACTTTGTAGTAACAACTGCGCTGTTAATTGTATAGTTTTTATCCGCTTTGCAAGACAGGGACATATCCGCACACTGAGGCATGTCCGCACGCTACGGCATGTCCGCACGCTGAGGCATGTCCGCACACTGAGGCATGTCCGCACGCTGTGGCATGTCCGCACACTGAGGCATGTCCGCACAGCTCATTATTGACCAAACCACGTAGCATTTGGCTTCAAAACTGTGGTCTATGGTAGCATCTAACTGGTACATCAAACACTTGAACCAGCGAGTTGAAATCGTTTTCTTCGATAAAAATTATAAACTAAAATGTTGTTTGTGCAGAATGTGATTTCATACACATATTGATACGTAGCTAATACCTACACTAATATCTGCATATCGGTGTGTTTATGCATTTTTGGAATGTGTGTTGTAGTTGTTGTCGTTGAACCAATAAACTTTTACCACCGCAGCCCGCGTGTGCGGGAAAATTTATAATCTTCTCCCGTTGGTCTTTTCGGGCATATCCGCACAGGCGTGTGCGGATATGTCCCAGTCGTGTGCGGATATGTCCCAGTCGTGTGTGTATATGTTCCAGTCGTATACGGCTATACCCCAGTCGTGTGTGGATATGTCCCAGTGCAATAAATTATTTTATATAGCGTGACAGCATGATGTGGATGTTAAAATATACATTTAATTTGGTTCGCCCGTATTTACGGATGCTTGAGTCATTATGCCTTACGTCTATGGGGATGTGCATCACCTAACCCATGTTTCATAATAATAATAATATATAAAATACTTATATTGCACTAAAATCCTCGGGAGACCCAAGCTCTGCAGCGCACCAAAACAAAAGGGGTTAAGCAGTTCATAATCGATGAGCAGTTCCAGTTGTAAACAGTTAGATTGGTACACTGGGGAGCTATGGAGGATAAGCTAGTTTAAACAGGTGGGTTTTTAGTTTACAGCAAAATGTTGTTATATTCCCTACATACTTAACACTAACAGGGAGTGAGTTCCACAGAGTCGGTGCAGCAACTGAAAAAGTTTTAGCTCCGTCTTAACACTGGGAACAAAAAGTAGATTATAATTAGATGATCGAAGCTGTCTGGCCTGTCTGGCAGGAGTGACCAGTGAATGTAAATTTGCTGGTTGCTTGGATGAAAGTGTTTGATAGGTAACTGTGCAGATCTTAAAAAATAATGCGATATCGGCCAATACAGTGTCAATGATTTAAGAAGTGGTACCGAGTGAAAGAAATGAGGAGACCGGGTCACTGCCCTTGCCAAACAATTTTGTACATGTTGAAGTTTCAAGATGTCCTTGACTCGAGAGCAATATTATGACAAAGGGAATTGCAATAGTCATATCTGCTGCTAACAAGAGCAGTAGCAATAGTTTTGGCGACAGCAACACATATACCGGCGAATACGATGAAGGTCACGAATGTGATAAAAGCAGCTACGAGAAGTTTGTGAAATATGCTGTCTAAAATTTAAATCATCGTCAATCAAAGCCAAAGGTGACTCCTAAATTCCGTGCTGAGACGGTCGGTGTAAAATTCTGGCTCAACATAGGTGTCGGGAAAAAACAGTGTTTACTACGCTGCTTTTGCTTACCAATAATAAGAAACTCTGTTTTATCTGCATTTAACTTATAGTCATCTAACTGGCTATAAGGAACACAACTCAGTGTTTGTCGAGTGCCAGAGGCAGGAGACGCAAATCACGTGCTCAATTTAGAACACTATGGCGACACCTTTAGGCGTTATTCAACAACATGGGAAACAATTGTGTCCGCTAGGTGGCGTTTTATCAAAATAACGATTCGCCTCGACTAGTTCGCGTGGGCCTGTTGTCAAGTAAAACATATACATGACTACGCCAAGCACATTTTGTGCACGTGAGTATTGTTTTTTTCTCTCTACGAGACAACACACGCACACCGATGGAGATGCAAGATTACGCCAAAGGCTCATCCGATACGTGGCGGTATTACCAACATTGACAACGTCAACAGTTGCCAGCACTGCCGATAACTAAACGTATTTAGAAATAGAAGCTTTCACCTATGGCTATAGAGTATAGTATAGGGGTCAGACCACTGTAGAGAATTGCATTGCAATTGGTGGCCATGTTAACGTTTTGTCTGATTATAAGAAAGCGTGACCATAAAAAATTCAGAAAAATTCTTTGTCAAAATCACATACTTCCAGCTCTTTTAAAACGCCCCTATCGACGTGCGATGCCCATCAATTTTGAAAAAAATAGCCTTGTATTCATGCGCCCACGTGGCAGAAAAAATTCCTATAAATCTCTCCGCCTGATAAACTGTACTATTTCACAGCCTAATAGATAATTGTTTAAATTCACATATCGCAATTTAATACGCCTTACATTCATGTGAAACAATAAACAAGAAGGTCAACAGTGGTCTTACCCCTATAGTTTAGGCTCTAGCCAATTTTAGGCCAGGGCCAAGCCCAGCTAGGTGATTTTGGGGTATGTCCGCACCACCCGTACACCTCATATTGACTGTGCAATGTGGTATGGCATTTCATAATGTAATATCATTTAGCACACATAGCAAACGCCTGAACTCACAATTTTATTCTATTACAATAAAGTACCTGGCAATAATAATTTTGTTTAAATAATTTTGCAAGGCCTATACTGGCTATAGTTATACTTGTGTAACCGGGGAATCAAGATTTAACAAGATTTGCCATCTAAGCCAAAGGCCCAGATGGCAAGAGGACAAGGAAGCCATTGGCTTATTGAGAGTCCAACAATGTTCATCTACTTATAACCCGCCCTCATGAGATATGTGTCAACCTTGTTTTTAAATATATTTATGCTGCTAGCAGTTATACAATCTGTAGACAATTTGTTCCATTCATTTATTGTTCTCTGTGAGAACGAGTGCTTCCTGATGTCCAATCTACATTGATCCTTTACTAATTTTACCTCATGTCCTCTAGTTCTGCTATCCTTCTTGAGTGAGAAAAACACATTTCTATCAATATTTTCATACCCATTCAATATCTTAAAAACTTCAATCTGATCTCCTCTTAACCTCCTTGTCTCTAGAGTTGTTAAACCATATTCTTTCAGGCGTTCTTCATAACTAAGGTCTCTGATTTTTGGAATCATTTTAGTTGCTCTCCTTTGTATGCGTTCAAGCATATCTATATCCTTCTTATGATATGGTCTCCATGCTTGTATACAGTATTGTAAATGAGGTCTAACTGTTGCTTTATAAAGAGGTATAATTAACTTTTTTCCCTTGTATGTTATGTTTCTTCTAATCAGTCCAAGAATTTGATTACCCTTTGAAGCTGCAATACCACACTGCTCTGAAACTTTCATATCAGCGCTTATTGTAACTCCTAAGTCCTTTTCTTTTAGATTTAACAAGATTTAACAAGATTGCCATCTCGAACAAGTTCCAGATGGCAAGTGGACAAGGAAGCCATTGGCTTATCGAGAGTCCAACAATTTTCACATCTATGTGTAGCCCGCCCTTATCAGATATCTGTCAATTCTATTTTTAAACATATTCACACTACTAGCATTAACACAATCGTTTGGCAGTTTGTTCCATTCATTTATCACCCTCTGTGAGAATGAGTACTTTCTCATGTCCAACCTACACTGCTCCTTAACTAATGCTGCTTTGTGTCCTCTGGTTCTACTGCCTTCTTTAAGTTTGAAGAACATATTCCTATCAACATCCTCATAACCGTTCACTATTTTAAACACTTCTATTTGGTCTCCTCTTAGTCTCCTGGTCTCTAGTGTTGTCAAACCACATTGTAATAAGCGACTTTCGTAACTAAGGTCTCTTAATTCTGGAATCATCTTAGTTGCTCTTCGTTGTATTCTTTCTAGCTTATCTATGTCTTTTTTACGATATGGCCTCCATGCTTGAATACAATATTCCAAATGTGGTCTAACTATTGCTTTGTACAGGGGTACAATTAGATGTTTCTCCTTATACGTGATAGTTCTCCTAATTAGGCCTAGAATTTGATTTCCTTTCGAAGCAGCAATCCCACATTGCTCTGAAACTTTCATGTCAGCATTAAATATTACTCCTAAATCCTTTTCTTGTGTGGTTCTACCTAGTACAGCATCCCCCATTTTATATTCCTCATCCATATTTCCATGTCCTATGTGTATACATTTACACTTCCCAAAATTGAATAACATTTGCCATTTTTCTGACCATTTAACTAATTTTTCTAGATCATCCTGTAAACTTTGTTTATCTGTATCATTAGTAACCTTTCTGAATACCTTTGTGTCATCTGCAAATTTGAGTACTTTGCTAGATATGTCATCCTCCAAATCTTTTACAGTAATACCCAGAACAGTATCTCCCATTTTATAGTTTACATCCAAGTTCCCATGTCCTGTATGTAGGCATTTAAATTTCCCAAAATGGGAACAACATCTGCCATTTCTCAGACCATTTCACTAATCTGTCTAGATCATTTTGTAAATGTTGTTTATCACCATCAGTATTAACCTTTCTAAACAGTTTTGTGTCATCCGCAAATTTTAGTACATTACTTGTTATACTGTCGTCCAAGTCATTGATATATATTTAGAATAATATAGGTCCTAATACTGATCCTTGAGGTACCCCACTCAAAACCGATTTCCAATTTGAAACTTCTCCATCTACTACAACTCGTTGTCTTCTGTCAGTCAGCCATTGTTCTATGCAGTCAGTTATGCTATCCCCGATACCATGGGCTTTTAATTTAAGTAGTAATCTTTGATGTGGCACTTTGTCAAAAGCTTTCTGAAAATCTAATTAGATAATATCTACTGGCGATCCCACATCTATCCACTTAGTGATTTCTTCCAAAAAACATAACATATTTGTTAAGCATGACCTCGCTTTAAGGAATCCATGTTGAGATGAATTTAATAATTTATGCTTAACGAGGAAGTCCACCATATGGTCTTTAATTAACCTTTCTAATAATTTACAAATCACTGACGTTAAACTCACTGGTCTGTAATTCTCTGACTTATTTCTCGAACCCTTTTTAAATAATGGTATGATGTTTGCTTCTTTCCATTCAAACGGAACAACTCCCTCTTTTAATGACAAGTTGAATACTCTTGCAAGTGGTATACTGATTTGTTCTACTGTTTCCATTAGTAATTTTGGAGGAATCCCATCCACTCTCGGTGATTTATTATCCTTCATTGCCTTTATTTTCTTAGCTACCATTTCTGGAGTTATAAATAACGGTCCTAAATAGTAGTCAATGCCAGCAGAATCTACCCATTTACAATGTACCTGGTAGTCGATGCCAGCAGAGTCTACCCACTTACAATGTGGTCAATACCAGCGGAGTCTACCCACTTATAATGTAGTCGATGCCAGCCTAGTCTACCCATTTATAATGTGGTCAATACCAGCAGAGTCTACCCATTTATAATGTGGTCAATGCCAGCAAAGTCTACACTTTTAAAATGTAGTCAATGCCAGCCTAGTCTCCCCATTTATAAGGTAGTCAATGCCAGCGGAGTCTACCCATTTATAATGTAGTCAATGCCAGCATAGTCTACCCATTTATAATGTAGTCAATGCCAGTGGAGTCTACCCATTTACAGTGTAGTCAATGCCAGTGGAATCTTCGCATTTATAATGTAGTAAATGTCAGCAGAGTCTACCCATTTATAATGTAGTCAATGCCAGCAGAATCTACCCATTTATAATGTAGTAAATGCCAGCAGAGTCTACCCATTTATAATGTAGTAAATGCCAGCAAAGTCTACACATTTATAATGTAGTCAATGCCAGCATAGTCTACCCATTTATAATGTTGTCAATGCCAGCGGAATCTACCCATTTATAATGTAGTCAATGCCAGCAGAATCTACCCATTTGTAAGGTAGTCAGTGCAATCAGAGTCAAATTCGCTTACTACCTTTCAAAATCTTGCTTGATCTCGCATTAGGGACAGTATTAGTTTTAGTCATTAAAATTTTTTTAACATTGTGTTTTTGTAGACATTTACAGCTGTGCAATGCATTTATTTATCACAATACTATCTATCATGACACAAATATCATGATGTGTATCATGACTTAATGTGTCATCACAAGCTTTCACAGCCCTGGTAACAACTGTTAGTTTATTTTGAATGACACGAATTGTTCCATTTAGCATATATGGCCCTGTTGACTTCTGGGAGGTAGACACTGGTTTTATCCAACCAATATGCCTGGACAAGTGAAAGAGCTATACATAGATAAACTCTAGCTCAGTCTGGAACCAAGTGGAACAGACACAAGCCAAGTGGAAAGGTTCTGTCAAGATGACTGGTGTGGCTGTAACTAGACCAGGTGGAATGGTTCTACCTGAATCAGTTGATACATCTCTACCTGGAGCTAATGCCACAGATAGTTGTACACATTATTTCATTCAACATTTTATCTTTGCGTCACATGGGACCAGGAGCCGGCAAATACATCATTGACTACATCTCAGGGCAAGAAGATTGTTTGTGTCATGTCTGCACACCGTGCAGTGCCCACTTTTAGTGACAACAGCCTCACTAGGCCGGGAAGTTGATGGGTACCAGCATGTCTGACCACAACGTAATGTATATACAGTACTATACGTGGAGCCCTACATGCATAGAGCAGGATAATTATAATAAGTAGTTCATATTCAGTGCTTGTTGGCTCCATTGCCTTGGCATAACATACATGATATTTATATCCAAACACACATGTGGTTATGCTTCATTACCCTAGGACATTTTGTTAAATATGTTTTCCTTATTAGAGTTGTATTCTGGTAATTGGCATAAATTTGTCAACTACACTGTACTACATATACTCTTTCATATATAAAAAGATGACAGTCATATCATGCTACAATGTTGTGCTGGAAACTGAGAAAATAGAAGTGTAAATGTATATGCACTCTCCCCTATTACATTGATTTGTTATATGTATATGTGTGAAAAACATTTATCCCTCAGTGCAGTACAATTTTTTTTATTTGTCCCTTTGCCCTGAGTTGTGCAAACTAAAGAATAAAATAATATTTTAATGTAATTGGGTAATAGTTTATATTTCACCTTGTACATCAATATAGATGTTTTGTATTCAGTTAGATCCATTTAAAAAAATACATTTAAGCTTAGTAATACTATACTACCAGTAGTTATCCATGCCAAGTTCTACCCTCATGGCATAACTGATTCACTAGCAGTGCCTAGTTGTAATCATGGGTGATTCAGTTAAGTTTTATTTAGGATTTGCCAAAACCATATTTAAGTCAGAGAGAATGCTTTGCCGAGGTTTATGTTATATCCCGTCATCTTTGTCTGTTTGCAGTTTAGTGGGATGTCACAGAAGTTGGATCATGTGAGTGGTGAGACTGGGCAGGCCTCTGACACTGCCCAGCAAGATGACTGGCTCACTCTGGGCTGGAAAGAACTCTATGAAGGTCTACAAGTCCATGAATATTATCCAGTGGACGTATTTCTGGTTAGTGTGCAATTATATATAAGTTGTTGTATATTCAAGAAATGTTTTAATTATCATTAGCTATTCATTTGAACTATAGTTTGCACATTCATGTAGTTTCACTCTTATATTCGCAACATATTTTGTTTGTTATTAATGTTCATGTAGTGGGTTCCTAGAGTTTTGATGTCACCATGTCATTCCTACTGCTTTGTAGCTCTGTACATTGGTTTAATACATTTATTCTTAATTATGTTGTATTTGCAATTGTGCACATCTAGGAATACATGGAGAGTCTTGTGACAAAAGGCAGACTTGTGCAAGGGCTTGACTTCAGTGGTATCGATGTCCTCACTGATGACGTCTTCATTGCACTGAGAGGCTTCTGTGAGAAGAACCAGACATTTGCTGAGTCCATTACAAGTCTGCGCTGTGTCGGTTGCGTTCACCTCACAGACTGTGCCATTGAACAAGTGACCACAGCACTGCCCAGGCTAGAAACAGTAAGAACTATGAACTAATGTCCTGTTTTTCTAACATATCAATTATTAATTTAATTATTGTGCTGCACTGCTGAATTCCTGATTGATTAATTAACTGATGATTGCTTATTAGTGACCATATCGTACGAAGGATGTAGATATGCTAGAAAGAATACAAAGGGGAGCAACTAAAATGATTCCTGAACTTAGAGACCTTATTTATGAAGAACGCCTAAAAGAATGTGGTTTGACAATCTTAGAGACAAGGAGGTTAATAGGAGATAAAATTGAAGTTTTAAAATATTAAATGGGTATGAACATATTGATTGGTACATTTTTTTTCACTTAAAAAAGATACTAGAACCAAAGGACTCACAGTAATGTTAGTAAAAAATCAGTGTAGATTGAATATCAGAAAGTACTCATTTTCACAGACGACAATACATTAATGGAACAAATTATCTACAGATTGTGTAAATGCTAACAGCGTGAATATATTTAAAAACAGAATTGGATTACACATAGATGAAAAATTGTTGGACTCTCTATAAGCCTATGGCTTCCTTGTCCACTTGCCATCTGGGCCTTTGCCTTGGATGGCAGTCTTGTTAAATCTTGTATGACATTTGTTGCAGCTGTACTTGGACGCTTGTCATCAACTGACAGATGTCTCTCTCTGCCACCTCAAGCGTCTCTCCGCCAGTCTCAAATATGTTGGGCTTGCAGGCACTGGCATCAGCAAAGAACCACAGTGGACCAGTGATGTCAAAGTGGTCCTTGATGGCTGTTCTATAGACACTAGTGGTCCTTCAGGTACTGAGAGTAGCCACCCACACAATGTAGTTTTCACATCAATATCATATCAATTTATATATTATAAAAATGCAGTTGTTGGAGATTCCTTGAAAGGTGTATTGTGGTGTGCTGATGATGCAGGCTTCTCATAAATTATAAGAAATAAAAAAAGTTATGGTTGCAAAGTTGAAAAAAATCTTAAACCGCTAAGTAATTATCCTTCAGAACATCTGATATAATAAAGTGCATCAGTAACAGTGTTCCAAGTTTTAACTTGCCAAAAACACAAAAATACTAAGTCCTTTAACCTGGATACTGCTTCACTAATTCTTAAGAGCTCATTTGCACTATTTCATTCTTTAAAACCGATTTCACTCCTTAGGTATGAATAATTTGTGAAATATTTAACATTTTTTCCAGGATGTATCCTACAACATTCTTCATCCAGTTTTATGGTGTTGCAAAGGTTAAGGTTGCTCAGGAAGTGTTGCTATCCAATTTCAAGCAAGTTGTATCTAACTCCAAATGCACACCTCTTCTCTAGCCTTCATATTGCTCTACTCGACGACACAATTTTGGTTGAGGTTGTTGGTGCTCTCCACAACTTTTGTTATTGGAAACTATCAAAATGATCCACATTTTTGCTGGTGTGTCACAGAAATAGCATCCTTTCTTTGTGACATGGTGGCATCTGTTATAAAATTAGATTTGGTTCTTCACATTATGAGCAACTAAATCAAGTATGGTTGAAAATTGGTCAATGGTGAACTGATGGCTCGTATACTGAAGCTAGGTTATATCTTTGGCAAGCATGCATACACACTAACACTGTCATGTTGGTTTACGGATGAATCACCGACTAACCTTTATTTTAATTATGCTACAACAAACTAGTTCTTAAGGATATCATAACATCTCCCCTTGCAAAGATAAAAAAACATAAGGAGTATGTATTAACAAAACTAAACATGTTGTTGAAATGTTGCCATGCTTAAATCATTAATAATGAATTAAATGTCTGATTACACATGAAACTTGTCTACTGATACATATGTTTGCTACAAACCTAGCTATGTAAGAGCTATGTAAGAGCTAGTCATCACAGTATCTTCCGAACTTCCCTGCCAGATCTTGCCATCATAGTGGTCACTGTTGCCCTCTTCGTGGAACTTCACATGTCTACTGAGTGGTTCTGGTTCCATCAACTTTTGGCAGGAAAGGCAAGAAAAAGTTCTCTCAGGTGTGATGTGGTTCTGCACAGTCTTGTTCCATTTAGAGTTTGCACGATATATGAATGTGGCTCTGCGCAAGTGGCTACAACTTCTTCTGGGCATCACGTTTTATTGAGGATTCTCACTCGCTGACCCGCATGTAGTGGGGCGAGCTCTGGTCCAGCATTTCGGTCATGGTACTGTATCATGCTGCCCCTCCAAACCTGTAGACAGTCGTTGATGTCCATCTACTTCTGGTGCACCAACGTTGGGCGATATCTGGGCAAATTTATTCGAACTGGATGATTGAACATTATTTCACTCGGACTTGGTAGATTGTTGTCAACTGGTGTACATCTGAGGTGTTGCATCCCTATCTGTATATCATTTATAGTCTTGGAGCATTCTGTATGATGCCTTTGACTGTTCATACCTGTCTCTCGACTAGGCATTTGATGGGGCATACCTCAGTGAAGTAGTGGTGTGTTTGATGTTCCACTTGCTGCACATGTCATTATATGGCTTTCCTACATATTGTGGCCCGTTGTTAGTGACTATTTCCATGGGTGGTCCAAACAGATTGAACACTCTGCTGTCAGGTGGGCAATCGCGGCACTGCTTGTTGATTTCACTTTCTTCACATATGGGAATTTGGAGTAGTAGTCAGTGATGAGCAGGTAATGGTCACCCTTGATCTCAAACGTGTCGCTTGTCACCTTTGTCCAAGGTGTGGACGGCACATCATGAGTTAGCATAGGTTGTTTCTTCTGCTCTGTTTGGCTTTCTTGACATGTTTCACAAGATTTGATTAGGATTTCAATGTCTTTGTGAATGTTCAGCCAATACATGCAATCACATATGAGCCGCCTTATTTTCTGGTTACCAAGGTGTATTTCATGGAGTTGTAGTAGAATGTCCTGCCTCAGTGACTTGGATCTTGGTCAGAAGCCTCTGCAGACGTGGAGGTGCACTCTTCAAAGGCTTGTTGAGAATCATCAGCAGTGGTTTATAGTCTATTATGACAGTTTTTCAAAGAGATGTATGGAATTTGTGGATCCCATAGAGCATCACATTCTATGTTTGAGTAAGCAGACTGAGTTGGTGTTAATGTTTTGGATGCGAAAGCCACAAGTTTGTTCTCCTGCAGGAGACAGGCACCCAAATCTTTCTGCAAAGCATCAACTTCTAGGACTGTCTCCTTTTCTGGGTGGTAGTAAGACAGACAAGAGTTGCTGCCGATGCATCTCTTGAGATGTTCAAATGTTTGTTGGTGGTCTTCTTTCCAAACAAATGGGATGTCCTTAAGAAGCTCTCTCAGTGGTGTCGCTTTGTTGGCAAAGCGAGGTATATGTGGTGCCAGGTAGTTCAGCAAACCTAGGAAACATTGCAAGTCCTCTTTGCTGGATCTTTCTTTCCTTCCTTGTCAAGAGTTGATGTGTTGTAACCCTTCATTTCCAATGGCAGTTTGAATTTTAACAGCTCGTTTTCTTGGATCCATGACGCGCTCATCATCACAAACAAGGTTCATGCGCTGTTTAAACAGGTGAAATGTTTCCGCCAAATTTTGGGCAGACCAGTCCATTGTGGGGTATCTAGACATCATTGTGACTTCGATGGCACTATTACAGATGTTAGTTACATCTCACTACCATAGTTGCCGGTCTCATAATGATGTTGCAAGAATATTTGTCATAAGTTGCATGGCGTAAATATCG
This sequence comes from Lamellibrachia satsuma, assembly GCA_033239005.1. NCBI lineage: Eukaryota > Metazoa > Annelida > Polychaeta > Sabellida > Siboglinidae > Lamellibrachia > Lamellibrachia satsuma. The sequence continues at coordinate 2,904,184 of BSQZ01000063.1, read as the reverse complement.
GCATTACAGTATACTGTCCATTGAATTACTACATGGTCCCTTTTTACTGAAGTTTTAGACCTCTACCTGTGCACTGTTTTTATTTCAGTGCTCAGAAGTGATGACTAATGTGTGATTCATGTTACATGTTACAGTGACTGAGGAGGCCGGGGAAGTGACCGTTCCACACACTTACAAACTGGTGATGCTCTCCAGGATGGTGAGCTGTGGTCAGTTGTTGGACTTCCTCACTCAGAAGGACAAAGATGGTCCATCAGATGAAGCATGCCCATCAACTGAAACACCCCAATCAGATGAAACACCCCCACTGCACTTCAGCAGCAGTATCAAGTTCCAGGACACTGAACACTGTTTCAATGTGTTTGAATGCAACTGCCAAGTGGTACATTATTAGGGTCGACTTTTCTACATACTTTTGCACTATTTAACTAAACATACATACCTGAATATAGATACACAAATATACAGTACATTTTACTTCATACAATAGCATGAAGATATCTAAAATGATTATTTATCCACACTGTTGATAATAAAGTTGTAAAATTCATGTTGTTATGGTATATTACAATCTGTTTTGTGCCTTCCACTGTAGGCCCTTGCTGTGCCATTCCTTACTAAGTCCATCATTTGTACTGTTGCATTTTGTGCCTTCCACTGAAGGCCCTTGCTGTGCCATTCCTTACTAAGTCCATCATCTGTACTGTTGTATTTTGTGCCTTCCACTGTAGGCCCTTGCTGTGCCATTCCTTACTAAGTCCATCATTTGTACTGTTGTATTTTGTGCCTTCCACTGTAGGCCCTTGCTGTGCCATTACTTACTAAGTCCATCATTTGCACTGTTTTTCTTGTGCCTTCCACTTTAGGCCCTGGCTGTGCCATTCCTCACTAAGTCCATCATTTGTACTGTTGTGTTTTGTGCCTTCCACTGTAGGCCCTGGCTGCGCCATTCCTCACTAAGTCCATCATGTATTTTGTTGTCCTTGACCTTGATGTCATGGCAGAAAACCCACATCTGCGCATCATGAATCGTTTGAACAGCATCCGTGGTGAGGTGTGTATGGGATACCTGATGTCATGTGTAGTATCATCATTCAGTATGTGTTCTGAGAGAGTTTAAAGCATGTTCTGACAGAGAAGTTAAGGAATAAATAGTGGAGAGTTATAAATAGAGTAGAACTAGAGCGGTGTGAAAAGCCCATTGTATCACACAATTGTTCTTTGCTATTTTTGTGGGGCATCCCAAAAAAATGTACACATTTGTAATGTCATTCATATAATAGTAATTGAAAGTTGAACTGATTTATAGTACATTAAGATAATGCATGAATAATTTGCTGCATCTGTTGTCATGTGACTGATCTGGCCTCATCATCTGCCTTGAAGTCTACCTACACATTTAAAAATTCAGTTGTTTAAAAAGGTTGCTTGTATACTCTTGGCATCTTGTGCCGCTAACTAGACATTCTACTAATGTAAATGCTGGATTTACTGACCTTGCATATGTACTGCCTCACATATGTACTGCCTCACATATGTACTGCCTCACATATGTACTGACTCACATATGTACTGCCTCACATATGTACTGCCTCACATATGTACTGCCTCACATATGTACTGCCTCACATATCAAGATATGTGTTGACAGGTGTTGCACGGCACATTCTTGATAGTCCTGCAGCACGGTGCCACTGCTGCCGAGGAGAGAGCAGAGCAAGCCAAGACACTCAGTGTCGATGTGATGACCTACTTGAATAAACAACAAGTGGCCCTTGATGAACGCGTCACTATAGAGGCATGCTCAGGGTAGGTGCTCAGTGTCATGTCATGTTAGAGGCATGCACAGCATCGGTGCTCAATGTCATGTCACCCAAGAGGCATGCTCAGGGTAGGTGCTCAGTGACATGTCACTCTACAGGCATGCTCTGGGTAGGTACTAGAGGTATGGTCAAGGTAGGCACTCAGTGGCATGTTACTCTAGAGGCAAGCTCAGGCTAGTTGCTCAGTGACATGTCACTCTAGAGGCATGTAAAGGGTAGGTGCCCAGTGACATGTTACTCTAGCAGCATGCTCAGGGTATATGCTCAGTGTCATGTCACTCTAGAGGCATGCTCAGAGTAAGTGGTCAGTGACATATCACTCTGGAGGCATGCTCAGGGTAGGCACTCAGTGAAACATCACTCTAGAGGCATGGTCAGGGTGGGTGCTCAGAGACATGTCATTCTAATGACATATTCTCCTGCTTTTTCCACTGTTATTCTAGGTGCCGTGTAATAATGTCCTTGTATACACTTTAAACCTTTAGCTTGTCAGAAATGATGAGTCATGTGAGTATGTATTGCTGTCAGTATGTGTTACTTGTTGGCCAGTGAGAAGAACCAGGAGCGAGACTTCAGTGCACAACAGAGGTTCTCCCGCTCCTTCCAGGCAGCCAGGAACACCAACAGATACTGTGTGTTTGAACTCAACACAGACACAAATGAGGTCTGGAATTTAGTCTGTCAAGCATACAAACATGTTCTCCTCTTTTAATTTTGTATATTTTATAGTAAGATTGTCTGAGTTCTAGTGAAATGCATCAGGTTTAACTCACCTTGTATGTAGCAGAAGGGACATTGAAAATTGTGTCTCATCCAAGAGACTCATACTTCTAGCTTTATACATTATCATATGTTCCCCAAGTAGAATAAATTGTACCCAAATGTCATGACCTAACTGGTTTGGTTGGTGAGCTCAAATTTAAATCCAATATCAGTTGGTTGTGTATATTGCGTGAAATATTTTGTTTCTCTAGATAAATTAATTCAGAAGGTGATGTCAGTTAGCCAGATATTTCCTTGGCCCCTCGAGGTTCACCTGGAGTAACCAACATAGATTTTTGCATGTTTATTCTGGCGTGGCCTTAGTGAATTAGTTTTTGTTACTCAATGGTGTTTAGGGTTTGACAGTTAACCTCTTTTTTAAAGCATAAATTATATTTTTGTGTTATACTTTAATAAGGCTTTAAGTCTCCAAACTCATTTAAACTGTTTGAAAAAGTTGGATTTCTTTACGTTTTAAATTATTTATTCAACACATCACTGGCCACAACAGACTGGTGTTGCGTTTGTGAATAGATGATTCAACAGTCACTGTTGTGTTGTTTCAGTCAACACAGCACTGGCCACGACAGACTGATGTTGTGTTTGTGAATAGACAGTCACTGCTGTGTCGTTCCAGTCAATGCAGCACTGGCCACAACAGACTGGTGTGGTGTACATGAATAGACTTTTCAACTGTCACTGCTGTGTCATTCCAGTTAACACAGCACTGGCCACGACAGACTGGTGTTGTTGATCCAAAGAAGCTGGAGGAAGTCAAAGACCGGTTTGAGAAGGCACAGATTCTCTGGTTTGATGACTATGTAAGGCAACAAATATTACATAATTCAATCAAAACTAATCAACTGAAGTAAATATGATCACTGCTATAATTTTTATTTTCAGTGTATTTGTTTTCTGTGAAGTACTTGTGCAACATATGTACCCAAAGTTCAGTATCATATTTACACCTCTTAGTTGTATTTGAATAATATGCATGTTTGGAAGGAAATTATTTGTAAAATATCTATTGTTTATGAATAATGATTTTCTTCTAAACACAAATTTAGAGATTATTTACTTGACGTTTTGTCTACTGTTGGTAGCCTTCATCAGGAATTCTGGATCATAGTTCTTCTGCTCACCAGTAGGCTTCACAAGCAGGCCGTCCCATACCTGGCTCAGTCAGTAACCCCCTTATCTTGATGATAGGAGTTGTCTTTCTGATCCATATGGGCTCTTTTATTCATCTTGTCTATCATCTTTGCTCTACCATCACTGACTCTCTCTGAAGCGAGGCGAAAGGGCATACCAACTCAGCCACGTGATTCATGTATTATCTACCAACTTGATGAACATTATTATCTACCAACATGATGGACATTTTTATGAATCCACTGTTTAGTTATGTATGGTCGCGTACCATTTTGTTACATCAAAAACATGTTCCTGTTTCATAGAATCGGGCAAAATCAGCCATTGACAGCATCAACAAATCAGACATCTCCAGTGTAAGTATTATTTTACTTGCTCAGTTGAACAATATATTAAAACATCAATAACATTTCAGTTCACAAGATGTAAAATTCCCAATTCACAGTTCAAGATATTAAAATGTCTCGATTACATTCTAAAAATAACCATTATGCAGAATAACAATGCAAGTCCAGTGTAGAGTGAAATAGGCCAAATAAATTACATTGAATTTACTAATTAATATGCCAGTAATTATGCAATCATCAATCAATCAATATGACATACATCATCATATAATCACAGCAAGCATGCCAGCCTCCAAATGCTGTTTACAGTATTTGGAGGTAATTAAGTAATATCATCAACAGTTATCAGTAGACTGTCGTAATATGTCTGTTAATTGTAGGTATTACATGTAATACATGTAATACCTATAATTCACAGACGTATTACGACTGTTGAGCAACCATTGCTGACGATACTATTTAATTGTCTTTGGCTGCCACCCAGCTACAAGTGATAAGTATATCACTGACTAGCATTTAAAATTGGGGATCTCTCCGCCACACTAATACTTAATAAGATACAATGCCTTAAAAACCCTGTGTACACAAACAAACACTTCATAAAGAGGTACAAATCTGGAACAGGGAAAAGCATCAAAGTATTTTTTGCATCACCGCTAAACAATCGGTGTTTTACAATGATCTACCACATTAAATTGCAATGAAAACCTGTGTGACAATCCACCACAGGGTTACTTATTAACAACATGTAGCCAAACTTGACTGACTGCTCCACCTTATGGTAAATGGTGGGAGCAAAAATGCTCAAATACTCCTGATTAGAACATGTAACGATTAACCATCTAACACAGCTAGTCTAGAATTAACTACAACAATTAACAATGAATAACAAGTATCAATTAACAATCGCATTATCAAGATCTTAGCAGGGCAAAAATGGTTTCACGTGAGTCAATCGAGATTAAGTTCAAGTGAGGCCGGATTTAGACCATGAGGTTCTTCATATAGTGCGCTATATCACTCCATGCGTGGGAGTAAGTCTAATACCTTTGCAACTATCATTCACATATAAGCACTGCTCCATTATAAATAATACCTACAATTCACAGAAGTATTACGACTTGTTAAGATCACATTCTCAAAAATAACCATTAGTTATTTTCTTCTTCCCAATTTTAGGTTCTGTCCATGAAGAATCCACCAACTACGCTCCTACCCGTGGCTGAGGGAGTGTGCACCTTGTTTCACATCAAACCCATGGCCAAGATGGACAAGGTGAGTCTGTCAGTTGAGACAGTGCTCTAAAGAGGGCGTTCACAGTCATTCAAAGGCAGATGATGTTGAAAGTTGACGCCTCAATGTAATTAAAGCACCTACAGTTACAGTGGCTGTATCAGCTACAGCTACATTGGCTGTATCAGCTACAACTACAGTGGCCGTATCAGCTACAGCTACAGTGGCTGTATCAGCTACAGATACAGTGGCCGTATCAGCTACAGCTACAGTGGCCGTATCAGCTACAGCTACAGTGGCTGTATCAGCTACAGCTACAGTGGCCGAATCAGCTACAGCTACAGTGGCCGTATCAGCTACAGCTACAGTGGCCGTATCAGCTACAGCTACAGTGGCCGTATCAGCTACAGCTACAGTGGCCGTATCAGCTAAGGCTACATTGGCCGTATCAGCTACAGCTACAGTGGCCGTATCAGCTACAGCTACAGTGGCCGTATCAGCTACAGCTACAGTGGCCATATCAGCTACAGCTACAGTGGCCGTATCAGCTACAGCTACAGTGGCCGTATCAGCTACAGTTACAGTGGCTGTATCAGCTACAGCTACATTGGCTGTATCATCTACAGCTACAGTGGCCGTATCAGCTACAGCTACAGCGGCCGTATCAGCTACAGATACAGCGGCCGTATCAGCTACAGCTACAGTGGCCGTATCAGCTACAGATACAGTGGCCGTATCAGCTACAGCTACAGTGGCCGTATCAGCTACAGCTACAGTGGCCGTATCAGCTACAGCTACAGTGGCCGTATCAGCTACAGCTACAGTGGCCGTATCAGCTACAGATACAGTGGCCGTATCAGCTACAGATACAGTGGCCCGTATCAGCTACAGCTACAGTGGCCGTATCAGCTACAGATACAGTGGCCGTATCAGCTACAGATACAGTGGCCGTATCAGCTACAGCTACAGTGGCTGTATCAGCTACAGATACAGTGGCTGTATCAGCTACAGCTACAGTGGCTGTATCAGCTACAGCTACAGTGGCTGTATCAGCTACAGCTACAGTGGCTGTAATACAATCGCATTATCAAGATCTTAGCAGGGCAAAAATGGTTTCACGTGGCCCAGGCCCGAACCAAACCGTGAATGTTTGGCCCATGCCCGGCCCGCAAGTTTCAGGCCCAGGCCCGGCCCATACCTGTGGGCCAAAGATGGGTAAGCCCGCGGCCCGCTAAGTTTAGAGAAGATAAACCTATAATCTTATAACAAAGACGAAAAACAAATGAACTGTAAAACAGTTTATTTGTCCATAGTATGCTGGATGAGTTCTAAAAATCCAGCACCACCAACTTCTTCAAACGGACGAATATCCTGAAGAAAAATAAAGAAAACTTCTTATTGTCATTACTATTAAATATGATAAGATTTGTTATAATTGACTTTAATGTATTGGCTTATGGTTAGGGTAGGAGATTTTTTTATCTAACCCTGACTTAACCCTTATGCAAGCCATAACCCCAATTTATATTGTTAATTGAATTAGGTCAACTTAGTTAACATAATTTAATATGATATTTCAATTAAATGTCACCCACTGGCACTGACACCCAGTGGCATTTCCAGCAGGCCTGCAGTCACTAGCCTGAGACAGACAGATTCAGACATGTGTGAATTAGTACAAGTGTGAATGAATTAGGACTGGGGAGAAATACCAATTACCAACTGGGTTGGATACAGGGTAGTAGGCTAGTGGCCTAGCGGGCACTTGGCAATGGGCAGGTCATTCAGGTGGGCAATGTTTGGAGGGAAGACCTAGACAATAGAATGTCCACTGGTAGGGTCAAAGGGTGATAAGTTGATGGTTAATCATGGCTTGATTGCCTCTGCAAATATTTCTAAAGTGAACATTTGGGGCTGGCTACTTCCAGCCAAGTGAACTTATGGGGCCATTAGATTCCATGCAAGGTCTCAATTTGCAACTATATAATACTAAAGAAATAATTTTAAGCATTCATTAACCGGAATTACAATTTATAATAATTTTATTAAAAAATTAAGTAATAATCGGTGTTTTTTATGAATATTTTTATTATGTCCAGGCCCAGCCCAGGCCCGGCCGGCTCACACTAGGCCCAGGCCTGGCCCAAGCCCGATGTGTTTAAATTGTTTTCAGCCCAAGCCTGGCACGGGCCCGCAGTATGTAGACCCAAAGCCCGGCCCGCACAGGGCACTAGGCTGTATCAGCTACATATACAGTGGCTGTATCAGCTACAGCTACAGTGGCTGTATCAATTACAGCTACACTAGTTGTATCAACTACAGCTACAGTGGCTGTATCTACTACAGGTACACTAGTTGAATCAGCTACAGCTACAGTGGCTGTATCAGCTACAGCTGCAGTGGCTGTATCAGCTGCAGTGGCTGCATCATTTACAGCTACAGTAGTTGTATCAGCTGCAGTGGCTGTATCAACTACAGCTACAGTAGTGTCTGTATCAGCTACAGCTACAGTAGTTGTATCAGCTACAGCTGCAGTGGCTGTATCAACTACAGTAATAGTAGTTGTATCAGCTACAGCTGCAGTGACTGTATCAGTTACATATACAGTGGCTGTACCAGCTACAGCTGCAGTGGCTGTATCAACTACAGCTACAGTGTCTGTATCAGCTACAGTACTTGTATCAGCTACAGTGGCTGTATCAGCTACAGTAGTTGTATCAGCTACAGCTGCAGTGGCTGTATCAGTTACAGCTACAGTAGTTGTATCAGCAACAGCTGCAGTGGCTGTATCAACTACAGCTGCAGTGGCAGCTACAGCTACAGTAGTTGTATCAGCTACAGCTACAGTGGCTGTATCAGCTACAGCTACAGTGGGTGTGTCAACTACAGCTACAGTGGCCATATCAGCTACAGTGGCTGTATCAGCTACAGCTACAGTGGCTGTATCAACTACATATACAGTGGGTGTATCAACTACAGCTACAGTGGCCATGTCAGCTACAGTGGTTTTATCAGCTACAGCTGCATTGGCTGTATCAGTTACAGCTACAGTGGGTGTATCAGTTACAGCTACAGTGGCTATATCAGTTACAGCTACAGTAGCTGTGTCAGACTACATAATGAGGCTTTGGTCTAGGTAGATGGTTGATGTAGACACCATCCACTGTGTAGACACCATCCACTGTGTAGACACCATCCACTGTGTAGACACCATCCACTGTGTCAACTCATTGCATGGATTGATTCTGTTGTTGTTTTAAATGCTTTATTTGGTTTTGCTTAATAATTTGTGTTTACTGCGATGTGATCTGTTTGTCAAGACCAGGGAGATGTAACATGTCTGAAAGTTATTTTGTGATGATTACGAAATCATTATGCTTGTGAGGTTTTATAAGATCATTATATATGTATATATATATATATATATATATATATATATATATGTATGTGAAGATGTTTTCTTTGTGTTGATTCTCAGCATCTTTACTGGCGTCCATTCTGCAATCTGCTGCGTAATTACCAATTCCTTAGCCAACTGCTCAACTTTGACATTGTAAGTAGGCCTGTTATTGGTAATTTTAAAAACGGATTTGACTATATTTGTAAATGTTGTTAAGTACAAATATAAATATATACTTAGCCTTACATCAGAATTTGTAAAATGTTGCACATAAAGACTATAAAAATGCATTTAAAAAAATGTTCTTGTTAACATAACTTCTAGCCACCCAGTAATGTTTTGGCTTTCTTGTAGTGGTTTGTTGTGATTGCTTCTGGGCACATGTTTCCTCTGCAGACATGTTTATCTGTCCCTTACAATACAACGTGTATCTCTGTGGTGCTTAAACTAATGACCATGTAAGTTGTAAACATGTAAGTTGTAAACATGTAAGTTGTAAACATGTAAGTTGTAAACATGTAAGTTGTAAACATGTAAGTTGTAAACATGTAAGTTGTAAACATGTAAGTTGTAAACATGTAAGTTGTAAACATGTAAGTTGTAAACATGTAAGTTGTAAACATGTAAGTTGTAAACATGTAAGTTGTAAACATGTAAGTTGTAAACATGTATGCTGTTGGTTTCCATAGACAAGCATTACACCAGACATGTTGGCCCAGCTGGAGCCCCTTGTACAAGAACCTGATGTAGTCGTAAGACAGGTATGTCACCTGAGAGATGAATTTCTCTTCCTCACCTCTCTTCTGCCTCTCTCTCACTCTCCCTCCCCCTTTCTCCACCTGTCTCCCTCTCTCCACTTCAACTTCCCTTCTGCCGTCTCTCTCCCATTTGTTTGTAGATCATCAAGAGTTTGAGTGTTTCTATGATGTTTGTTGTCCTGGGAGTGAATATTGTGGGTGTGTCTCTGTGATGTTTGTTGTCCTGGGAGTGAATATTGTGGGTGTGTCTCTGTGATGTTTGTTGTCCTGGGTGTGAAGATTGTGATTGTGTCTCTGTGATGTTTGTTGTCCTGGGTGTGAAGATTGTGATTGTGTCTCTGTGATGTTTGTTGTCCTGGGTGTGAAGATTGTGATTGTGTCTCTGTGATGTTTGTTGTCCTGGGTGTGAAGATTGTGGGTGTGTATATGTGATATTTGTTGTCCTGGGTGTGAATATTTTGGGTGTGACTCTGTGATGTTTGTTATCCTGGGTGTGGATATTGTGAGTGCATCTCTGTGGTGTTTGTTGTCCAGGGTTTGAATATTGTGGGTGTGACTCTGTGATGTTTGTTTTCCTGGTTGTGAATATTGTGAGTGTGTCTCTGTGATGTTTGTTGTCCTGGGTGTGAATATTGTGAGTGTGGCTCTGTGGTGTTTGTTGTTTTGGGAGTGAATATTGTGTTTGTGGCTCTGTGGTGTTTGTTGTCCTGGGTGTGAATATTGTGGTGTCTCTGTGGTGTTTGTTGTTCTGGGTGTGAAGATTGTGGGTGTGTCTCTGATGTTTGTTGTCCTGGGTGTGAAGATTGTATTTGCATCTCTGTGGTGTTTGTTGTCCTGGTTTTGAATATTGTGGGTGTGGCTCTGTGGTGTTTGTTGTCCTGGGTGTGAAGATTGTGGGTGTGTCTCCATGATGTTTGTTGTCCTGGGTGTGAATATTGTGTTTGCGTCTCTGTGATGTTTGTTGTTCTGGGTGTGAATATTGTGGGACCGATGTAGGTGTGGCTCTGTGATGTTTGTTGTTCTGGGTGTGAATATTGTGGGACCGATGTGGGTATGGCTCTGTGATGTTTCCAGTGAAACATATTACATGGAATGGAAGGTAAAGTTGCTGTGTTTACTTCTGTGATTCACAGTGTGGCGCATTTGTTCTGATTGTGCCACAAAACAGAATGCACAGTGATAAAGAAAACATGGTTGGAAAACATACTTAATAAATCCACCCCCACCCCGATCGATGATATTGATAGATCCTGTGTGGCTAATGTTATAATGTCGGATTTAAATATTTGTGGATCACTCCTGTTGCATCTATCAATTTGAACATCCAAGACTTACTGCCTTTATCATGGCCTCTGTTGCCATTTATGCAGGTGATGATGGCCTCTGCTGCCTTTATATGCAGGTGATGATGGCCTCTGCTGCCTTTATATGCAGGTGATGATGGCCTCTGCTGCCTTTATATGCAGGTGATGATGGCCTCTGCTGCCTTTATATGCAGGTGATGATGGCCTCTGCTGCCTTTTTATGCAGGTGATGATGGCCTCTGCTGCCTTTATATGCAGGTGATGATGGCCTCTGCTGCCTTTTTATGCAGGTGATGATGGCCTCTGCTGCCATTGCTGCTCTCTTCAAGTGGCTGGTGGTCATGTATCGTGCAGGCAAGGATATTGTGCCACTTATGAATGAATACCGGGCCCTTGAGAAACAACAGCAGGGAGCCTCCACAGACGATGCAGCAACTGCTATCACTGAGAAGGTAATAGCCCAGTCACAGGTCTCTGGCAGTGTCTCTGTCACTGTCCAAAGTCTTGGTGCATTCACTGACCAATTACAAACAGGATTTTGGTGTTCATTTGTAATGTGTGATAAAGGTAACAACATGGCTTGTTCACTATATAATATATGTTTTTTTGCAAATTAAGCTGATATTTGTTATGTGCTAAGTCTACAAAGATATAAATGATTCTTTGTGATATCAGTGAAAACAGCTAAGATAAGAATGATAAAAAGTACTGATATTTTGAAGATAATGAACTGTGGACAGGGTCCCGGGATGTTGCTGGAGCAAATGAGACAGGTGGTCATGGAGCATGACACAGAGGTACATCAACGCGGGAGGAAGGATGTCACTGTACTGGACAAGAGTGTTCAGACTGTGTTGACTGGTCTCTCTTCAGTAAGGATCTGTACATTAAAGACAGTCCAGCAACAGTTGACCACTGAAGACAATGTAGAAGTGGACATTCGGACAGTGGCCAAAGCTGTTGACACCGTTCACTTACAGGTAGGAATTTATAACAGAAATAATACACAGAAATGATTAAATTGATTGACAAGAAATATTGTCATTCTTCAAATCATATATACTTTTTCTGAGCTTCCATTTCATCTTCGCCCCCTCGTGTTTGTCTGTTCTGCTGGACTTTGGTTTCGTGGAGATCTTTCATGGAACTCAACATAATTATCTGTGTTTACACTTGCAGGGGAAGGTGTTGAGTTTCCCGGAGGTGGCTGGCCATGTGATTGTAACAGACATTGCCTGGTTCATGCGAGTGCTGGTTCTGATGCAACATCAGAAAGACAACATCAGTCTGCAGAATGGTGCACACTGCAAGGCTCTGGCTCCTGATGTCCCCTTGTTTGACCTCGTTATCATTCAGGGTCTACTCAGCAGTGAGGCCACACCTGAACAGGTGGGTCAGAAAGAGGGCAAGCTTATAAATTTTAGTTAACTTTTTGCACAGTTTAGTTTTCCTGGCGCAGCATGTTACATAAACAAAAATTAAGCCAAAGGGGGCCATGACTCAATGACCCACTAAATACACCACTGCAGAAGGTAAAGTAAGGTAGGTAAAGTCATCCCCCAGGCATTACGCCTTAGGGGGCCATGAAGGCTTATATGGCCAGTGCTTAAACCTGGTTTCTGTAGTGCGAAGCAACTTAGAGTGCAGTTAAATTTACTCTCCTGGATGGGACACTAGTCCATCGCAGGTACCTTCCAAACAGTGTTTGTACTCATTTGCAGCTGAGTAGACTGAGGCAAAGTAGGATAAACGAATTTGCCTAAGCTTCGAAAACGAAACATCTTGAACTCACAACCCTCGAATTTAGAGTCCAACACCTTAACCACTAGGCCACGGCTGCCCCCCCCCACTGCAGAAGACTGATGGTCAAATAGTTGTCAAAGGCTGGTGGTCAGTTCGTTGTCAAAGGCTGATGGTCAGTTGGTGGTCTGAAAACTGATGTTCAGTTGGTAGTTAGAAGACTGAAGGTCAGTTGGTGGTCAGAAGGCTGAAGGTCAGTTGGTGGTCAGAAGGCTGAAGGTCAGTTGGTGGGTGGTATGATCCATTAATACATTATCTTCTGCAATTGGAGTTGTAATTGCAAACATGGTAATGGCTTAAGGAAATTGGCAAGTGTTATTGTGTTGACAGACTGACCATGTAGTCAGTGTTCTTTGGTCATGTGATCTAACCTTGTTATGTTGACAGACTAACCATGTGGTCAGTGTCCTCAGGCATCTGGGAGTACTGATAAATGTTCCACGGCGGTCACACCGAGACATTGACCAGACTGGAGCCATGAAATGTCAGCTCGTTTTGTTTACACACATCAATGAGCAGGCATTCCTGAGAGACACGCCAACCACTGGCCAGGGACGCTCCACATCACGCTTCTCTGTAAGTTGTAGCTTCAGCGTTGTAGCTTCATGTCATGTGTGATCACAGCTAGTATTTGTATTAAGGTCAGAGGATCTGTAAATGAATATATCTGGGGATCTGTATGTGAGATCAGGGGGTCTGTGTGTGAACAGATCTTGGTGGTATGTATGTGAGAAGATCTGTATATAAAGAGATCTGGGTGATCTGTATGTGGAGAGATCTGGATGATCTGTATGTTGCCAGGTGAACTACTGGCCCCAGGTGGCCACTGATGGCTATCACAAGACTGATATGGTGATCCAGCGCAGCTACCACTTCACAGTTGGGTGTCCAGCCAATTTGATTCCACGCATCTTCTCTGAGTGCTGCCAGGTGGCGCCAGTGGTTGTCATGTGGAACTGGGCCTTGGTTGCTCGGGTGGGTGCGGTCGAAGTTAGCATCCGACAGAATCTACATGGCAGTGAGTGGTTTGTTAATACTTTACATGCAAAAGGTTTGTACCTGCAGTAATCATGATGCACTTGCAGTAATCATGTACTTGCAATAATCATGTTGTACTTGCTGGAATCATGTTGTGCTTGCAGTAATCATGTTGTGCTTGCAATGAGCAAGTTGTACTTGCAGTAATCATGTTGTTCTTGCAGTGATCATGTTGTGCTTGCAGTAATCATGTTGTTTTTGTAATTATCATGTTGTGTTTGCAGCAATGGTGTTTAGTAGTCTGGACATAGAAGCACGATTGTCCAAAGGCAGTATTGATGCAGAAGAGAAAGTGTTCCGAGAGAACCTGTGGAGTGCCTTACACACGTATCTCTTGATCATCGAGTATTACATCAGTCTTTGTTCACACCTTCATGTCACTGTGAGCATAAATGCATATTATGATATTACATTGACTCATAAATCACCATAATAAATCAGTTTAAAATCAAGTTACTCATAACGTAGCCACTGCATATGACAACAAATCCTTGATAAGGAAACTTTTTAGGAGGTATTTTTGAGGTAGCAGCATGCTTTTGGATTAAAATTATGCCAACAGAATACATATTGCAAGACTGTCCATTTGCTCTTTTGCTTGGAATTGCACCAACCCATGCCATTATGACACAGCTGTATTCTGTGTGATGTTTGAAAGTTTTTTGAACTGCTATGACATCGTTGAATGGATAGATGATCCTGTTTCTTGGTTATTAGTATTAATCATAATTACCTCTCAAGAAACTTAAAGAAATATACAGATCGAACACTAAGTTTCTTGAGAGGTAATTATGCTTAATAATGCTGACATCATTTTTTTCGTTAGAAAACATCATAATGTTACATTTTGGTGTGGGGATGGCCATGTGGCTGTGGGAATGGCCGTGTGACTGTGGGGATGGCCTTGGCAGTATGGATGGCTGTGTGTGGCTGTGGTGATGTCTGTGTGTGGCTGTGAGGATGGCCATGTGGCTGTGGGAATGGCCTGTGGCAGAATGGATGGCTGTGTGTGGCTGTGGGGATGGCCGTGTGGCTTTGGGGGTGGCTGTGGGGATGGCTGTGTGGCAACGGAAATGTTAATTTGTAGTACTTGTAGATTTGTTGAAACCAGGCCATCCACACATTAGATGACATGTTTTCTTTCAGATCAAAATGCCTTGTCAAGGGGTGTGTTCTAAGCGGGGTGAGACACACAAGTTTAGTCCAATGGAGTTGCCACGGAAACTAGGTGCCTGTCTGCCATGTCCAGTATGTAAAAAGAAGGGGATGTCAGCAGAGAAGACACTGCTGCTGACAGGTGGGCTACTGACTGCTAATAGGTGGGCTACTGACTGCTGACAGGTTGTCTACTGACTGCTGATGCGCTAGTGTCAAGTAATCACTGATTCCTATGATTTCATTTAAAAACTCTTTGTGATAGTATCAATGCTATCAGCATAATATCATCATCATCATCCTTATATCATTATCATGCCATTGTAGAAGGCAGTCAGTGACAACAGGTAATGTATGAGTGGATTCAGGAATCAGGACATTTTATCCCGAATAAGAAATAGCTTCGCATAGATTTGACAATAGCATGTTTGATGATGTTTAATTGAAAAAGAACTATAATTGCCAAGTTTGTGGCTGACAGGTCGTCTTCATAGTTGTGGGGATCATGACTACCAGGACCGAATGGGGGTAGGACAGTATAGCAACCCCATGGCCCCCTACAGCATGACATGGAGTTGTCACATGTCTGACCCTACGTCACCCATGTGGATCTGTTCCTTCTGTGGCATCTTTAAAGATGCCTCCATAAAACTCTTGGTAAGTCAGTGTCACACACTTCCCATCCTCATCCCTCTCTCGGGCCACTTTATGTGTCATCTTCTTTCCACTATCCTCATCTAGCTTGTCGTTTGCATCTACTTCTGTATTGTTCTTCATCATCGGCTCTGCTGATTTCTTCTTCATGTGCTCTCTCCTCCCTTGCTTCTCCTCCCTCTCCTCTCCCCATCTCCTCTCCTTTCTCTTCTCCCTCTCACCTTTCTTCCCTTCTTTCCCCTCCTCCCTCTCCTCTCTCTCCTCTGCTCTCTTCTCCCTCTCTACTCTCCTCCCGCTCCTCTCTCATCTCTCTTGTCTCTTCTCTCCTTCCTCTCTATATTCTTCCTGGCTTCCTTCTTTTTGTATATTATTATCTGCTACTTCCTTCATCCACTATACATGCATGCATACATGCATACATTTGTACATGCATGCATGCATACATAAATACATACATGTTATTATGCTATGTATCTTATTATGTGTGCATGCATGCATAAATAACAATTTTACTATTCCTTGAATGGATAGATGATCCAGTTTCTTGGTTATTCATATTAAGTTATGGATGTGTCACATGACCAAATTGGTCATGTGACACATCCATAACTTCAGTCTGCTGAAGAAGATTGTGAGATGCAGTTGAAATATTCAGAACGAACACTAAGTTTCTTGAGAGGTAATTATGCTTAATAAAAATGTTACTATTAACATTCTTATGAGAACAATTGTAGTTTTTGCTTGTTTAGACAATGGAGAGTCAGTTGAATCCTTCAGTGGCTGGAGACAGCTTCCAACTGCTGACAGCCACTAAACAAAGCAAAGCCCTGTATCCAACACCAATGCACAGGAGCATTGTCCCTGGGTATGTACTCTCAGCTCCACTAGTCAGTTGACAGTAGTGGTTTGTTGTTTCAGCTCCACTGGTCAGTTGACAGTAGTGGTGTTTTGTTTCAGCACCACTGGTCAGTTAACAGCAGTGGTGTGTTGTTTCCGCTCCACTGGTCAGTAAACAGTAGTGGTGTGTTGTTTCAGTTCCACAGGTCAGTTAACTGTAGTGGTGTGTTGTTTCAGCTCCACAGGTCAGTTGACAGTAGTGGTGTGTTGTTTCAGCTCCACTGGTCAGTTAACTGTAGTGGTGTGTTGTTTCAGCTCCACTGGTCAGTTGACAGTAGTGGTGTGTTGTTTCAGCTCCACAGGTCAGTTGACAGTAGTGGTGTGTTGTTTCAGCTCCACAGGTCAGTTGACAGTAGTGGTGTGTTGTTTCAGCTCCACAGGTCAGTTGACAGTAGTGCTGTGTTGTTTCAGCTCCACTGGTCAGTTAACTGTAGTGGTGTGTTGTTTCAGCTCCACTGGTCAGTTGACAGTAGTGGTGTGTTGTTTCAGCTCCACAGGTCAGTTGACAGTAGTGGTGTGTTGTTTCAGTTCCACAGGTCAGTTGACAGTAGTGGTGTGTTGTTTCAGCTCCACAGGTCAGTTGACAGTAGTGGTGTGTTGTTTCAGCTCCACTGGTCAGTTAACTGTAGTGGTGTGTTGTTTCAGCTCCACTGGTCAGTTGACAGTAGTGGTGTGTTGTTTCAGCTCCACAGGTCAGTTGACAGTAGTGGTGTGTTGTTTCAGTTCCACAGGTCAGTTGACAGTAGTGGTGTGTTGTTTCAGCTCCACTGGTCAGTTAACTGTAGTGGTGTGTTGTTTCAGCTCCACTGGTCAGTAAACAGTAGTGGTTTGTTGTTTCAGCTCCACTGGTCAGTTGACAGTAGTGGTGTGTTGTTTCAGTTCCACAGATCAGTTAACAGTAGTGGTGTGTTGTTTCAGCTCCACTGGTCAGTTAACTGTAGTGGTGTGTTGTTTCAGCTCCACTGGTCAGTTGACAGTAGTGGTGTGTTGTTTCAGCTCCACAGGTCAGTTGACAGTAGTGGTGTGTTGTTTCAGTTCCACAGGTCAGTTGACAGTAGTGGTGTGTTGTTTCAGCTCCACAGGTCAGTTGACAGTAGTGGTGTGTTGTTTCAGTTCCACAGGTCTGTTGATAGTAGTGGTGTGTTGTTTCAGATCCACAGGTCACTTAACAGTAGTGGTGTGTTGTTTCAGATCCACTGGTCAGTTAACAGTAGTGGTGTGTTGTTTCAGCTCCACAGGTCTGTTGACAGTAGTGGTGTGTTGTTTCAGATCCACAGGTCACTTAACAGTAGTGGTGTGTTGTTTCAGATCCACTGGTCAGTTAACAGTAGTGGTGTGTTGTTTCAGCTCCACTGGTCAGTTGACAGTAGTGGTGTGCAAGTCTTTGCTCTACAGTTTTGCTGATGTCCACATGACTCTACTCACAGCTGGACCTGTCCAGCTGGTCATTGCATCGGACTCCTACTTGAAGAGGTATGTGTCTGTGTTTATTGATGGCCAAAAGAAAAAATGTATTAAACCATGTTAAATACCAAGTGGTAAAATGTGAAGGCTTGATCTAATGAAACCTGCACGTGGCATGTTGCTGCATTAAAGACAAAGCTGGGAAACGATCTGCACAAGTATAAATAAATAGGTTTACTTTGCAACCCAAAAGAATTGGTATGAAATTTAGATTTTAGGGAATCATTTTTATTTTGTTTGTGCAATGTGTAGCTACTAGAATGCAAAATTTTGCTAAATAATAATATGAAATGAAAACTGTCCCCAATATCTACTTGACCATGTTGTCTGTGACTCTGTTACAGTGACATACTCAGTGACACAAGTTTCTCAGGCTGCAGTGTCCAATATGACTGTGAAAGTGGCCAGATCATACAGACTGATGACCACGAAAAGAACACCAAGAAGACGACGACCGTCGACATGTTGACAGTTGGAGACAAACTGACAGTGCAAGTGTCACGGGAAGTCCTTCTTGAGACAGCAGAGAGCACGGTAACAACTTGCATGGGGTAATACCTACAAGAAATACAATGTATCAGTACTGTTGTTGTTTCCCAGCTCAGGTCTTGCATCTGGCTACTCGCCTATAATCAACCATGGACTATTCATGATGGGTGACCATATAATAATAATGTACCCAACTGGAATATGTGCATATGATTCAGGTATGTCAGCGACAAGTTTGAATTATTTTGTAGCACTGTCCTCTGTACCATTGTAGAGTCTGGTTGTTGAGATCTGCCTGTTGAGGAACGACCGTGTGTTCTACACAGGCTTAGTGCCATACAGAAGCACAGCTGCTTTTGTGTTGCCCATGGCAATGGACGAAAATGCTCAACATGCAGAGATTGTCGTCAGTTGCCCAATGTATGCTGTAAGTATGTGTGGTGGTGTCAAACTTCTCACTGCTGTCTCATTTCCCTTGTGATCTCTGCAGCATAAGCACAGCCGACTCGCTGTGGTTGCGTTGCCTGTTTGTCTGTTTGCTGGGGGTGACTGTCACATCATTTTATCTGTTTGCAGCGGGTGACTGTCACATTGCATTGTCTGTTTGCACAGGGTGAATGTCACATTGCATTGTCTGTTCGCACAGGGTGACTGTCACATTGCATTGTCTGTTTGCACAGGGTGACTGTCACATCGTATTGTCTGTTTGCAGGGGGTGGTTGTCACATTGCATTGTCTATTTGCTGTGGGTGACTCACATTGCACTGTCTGTTTGCAGCTGGTGACTATCACATTGTATTTTCTGTTTGCAGCGGGTGCCTCATATTACATTGTCTGTTTGCAGCGGGTGTCCATCACATTGCATTGTCTGTTTGCAGCAGGTAACTGTAACATTACAGTCTTTTTGCAGCTGGTAACTGTCATATTACATTGTCTGTTTGCAGCTGGTAACTATCATATTACATTGTGTGCTGGCAGAAGGTGACTGTCACATTACAATGTCTGTCGGCTGCAGGTGACTGTCACATTACATTGTCTGTTTGCAGCAGGTGACTGTCAAATTACACTGTATGTTTGCAGCTAATGACTGTCACATTACATTGTCTGCAGTAGGTGACTGTCACATTACACTGTCTATAGGCATTGGGTGACTGTCACATTATATTGTCTGCTTGTACCCGGTGACTGTCACGTTACACTGTCTGTTGGCAACAGGTGACTGTCACATTACACTGTCTGTTGGCAGCAGGTAACTGTTACATTACATTGTCTGTTGACAGCAGGTAACTGTCACATTACATTGTCTGCTTGCAGCTGGTGACTGTCACATTACACTGTCTGTTTGCAGCAGGTGACTGTCACATTACACTGTCTGTTGGCAGCAGGTGACTGTCACATTACATTGTCTGTTGGCAGCAGGTGACTGTCACATTACACTGTCTGTTTGCAGTGGGTGACTGTCACATTACACTGTCTGTTTGCAGCGGGTGACTGTGTCCCAGTTCCCTCTTGGCTCAGCCCTGCTCTACAAGACCAATGTGGGCAACCAGTGGGCCCTGGGCATGGTGCTTGGCTCCAGGCATGGACTGCTGGAGGTGGGGGAAGACGTGGACCAGCCCCATTCCATTCTGCTGCCTGCAGACTCGGAGGACCTGCTGCCTGTCAGCTTCTACTCGGAAGGCATGACTGTCATCTCTGGCAAAGGTGATTCCCTTGACTCTTGTTTTACGTCTTGTATTTGTGGTAATTGTGTGAACAAAGTACTGGTATTGTCATAGCAGTCTGGCCAGAGATGAAGGTGATGGTTAGCATTGGTGTCACAGAACACCCAGAAAGCTTAATATAATCTCTCATGTATACACAGATGAGAGCCTTGTGTTGAATTTTTGTAAATCAGATCAAATTCAATATTTAAGATACATGATATTGAATGTTATCAGAGAAAGTGGTGCACTTCTCTTTTGTTCTTTCAACATATACACCAATAGCATACTTTTTGTTATCTAGTGCATTTGTAATTTATTCAACCATGCAATTCCAACAGAGAAGTTAACATATTGGGTCTAAAGCCATACTGGCTTGGACTGAGTACATCATACTTATTTAATAATTTTTCCAACCTATCATTATATAATTTCTCTAGTATTTTTGAGAATTGAGTTAAAAATGAGATGGGTCTGTAATTTGTAAACACACCCTTTTCACCAGACTTAAATAGTGGAACAACTTTGTAAATTTTCATTTTGCTAGGAAATACTCCCGTTTGAAAGGATACATTGCAAATGTGACTAAATGGTTTTACAATTTGGGAAGTAATTTTTGTTATCATATTCATGTTAATGTCACTACAATCTGTTGACATTTAACTGTTGTGATAATTTCTTGGTCATCAACAGGACTTAGAAACATAATACTTTCCAGTTCTTTTCCCAAGTAGTCTTAAATGGATACATCCTTATCAAGTAATGAAATAAGTTTTGCTAGATTTGGGCCAACATTGTAAAAAAAAATTATTAAATGCATTTTCTGTCTCTGTCTTGTTTGAAATTGGTTTGTTATTCTTCATAAAAAATCTGGATATTTTGGAGTACTTAATTGTTTGTTGATTACACAGTGTAATATTTTCCAAATACCCTTAATAATATTTCTTTGTTTCTCTATCAATGCTGTGGTGTTGTAGTGTTTTTTTTCAGTGAGTCTTAATATAGCTGTTAATTTGTTTTTATAAGTTTTGCATTTATGCTCAGCTTCAGCAGATGTAATAAATGCATTAAACTGCCTCTTTTTTGGCACAAGCATGTTTTAAACCTTTGGTGAACCAAAGTTTCTTGTTGGTGCTATGGCTTATCGAAACTGTTTCTAACAGGCAGTGTTTGTTGAACATATTTATAAATATGTGTAAGAATTTATTGTAAGCATAATTAGCATTTTTGGTGTTTAGAACATTTCCCCAGGATTGTACACTTAATTAATTTGTAAGTGAAGCTAAGGTGTCTTCATTTATCATTCTAATATGTTGAACTTCTGTTTTTACATTTCTATTTATATAATACTCACTCAGTGCAAACACTGGTAAATGATCACTAATGTCATTGAAAAGAATACCACAAGTTAGGTTGTGTTTCATTAGTGAAAATATTGTCAGTTAGTGAAGGTGAGCTCTCTGTGGTTCTAGTTGGCTTATCAATTTATGGGTAAAGACACAAACTGTACATCATATCGAGGAAATGTTTGGTACCACTATGTTCCTCATGTTTTAACAAATCTATGTTTACTTTCTGATGATTAATTAGTTGTCTGTTTGCAATGTAATGACATGGAACATATCCGTTTGTTAGTGTCAGATAATGTGTAATGGTGTGTTGTAGATGTCGTGAAAGGCTCTGATGATTTGATGGCCTATCTGAAGAGGCATAATGCACTGCCTGCTCCATTTGGACTCTTCAAACACGCAGACAGGTCTAAGGTATGCCACTTGTGTCGTACTCAAGGTTTCATACACTGGAAATAGCGGAAGAAATACATTGCCTATTCATGTGGGAGAAATGCATTGCCTGTGCCTGTGTGCTGAAAAAATGCATTGCCTGTGCCTGTGTGCTGAAGAAATGCATTGCCTGTGCGTGGAAGTAATGCAAAACATGTGTGAACTGCGCTGTAGCCATTAAGGTAGCTCAGGTGACTTACGAGTCAGTTCACATGTCCAACCACACATATCTTTCATAAAATTGACCATCCACTTAAATACATCAACACAATCACTCTGACCATCAATATGTATAAATATGCATTCTATCCCAGGACAGTATCCATATGGACCAGACTACCATCATCTGCTGTTCTACACATCACTCCATCAATAACAGCCTTCCTGTGTGTCGCCGTGCCATCCATCAGGGAAATGCAACCCTTGCACAGCATCCTTTGTTTTTATTCACTTTTGTTCTATTGTCCTCATCTTGATCACCTTTTTCACCTATTTTATTTTTGAACCACTGTTGACATCACACACCACACCAGTCTGAGTGTAGCTGTGAACATCTGTTGGCATCACACACCACATCAGTCTGAGTGTAGATGTGAACAGCAATTGATGTCACACACCGCACCAGTATGAATAACTGAACAGCTGTTGACATCACACACTGCACCAGTCTGAGTGTAGCTGTGAACAGCTGTTGACGTCACACACACAGCACAAGTCTGAGTGTAGCCATGAGCAGCTGTTGACGTCACACACTGCATCAGTCTGAGTGTAGCTGTGAACAACTGTTGACAGCACACACCGCACCAGTCTGAATGTAGCTGTGAACAGCTGTAAAGGGAATACTACATGAAGCATCAAGTTCATTTCTTAACTTTTCCCCTCATGATATGTAGAGACTATTGACAGGCATAAATATAATCACGCAGCACTATCGTCATATTTTGCCTTAAAAAAATTTATGTTTTACTTGTCTTAATGGAAATCCATGTTGGATTCTTAGAAACAGTACCAGGTTGTTTCCAAAGTAAAGATCAAGTGTTTTAATTGACAACGACTGCCCATCAGTGTATACACACCGGCTGTAAAGGCGGAATATATTGTGTAATTATTTCATCACCAGTAAACTGCAGTGTGATGGCTGCACACATGCTGGCTTGTGGTATGAGAAAATATAGTTAATTTTATCTTTAGAATTTCTATTCAAAATACTAAATTCAAAACAAGCATAACTGCTGTTAGGATCACCGTATGTGACAGAAGTGTGCTTTGTGAAGCCCTTCATTTCTGATTGTAATTACAGCATACATTGTATGATGTGTTATGAATGCTATAGGTACAGTCTACAAAGTTGTTCTCCTCATACCAGCCTCGTTCCTGCATCACCCACAGTAACAGCAGCCAAGGTAAGATGTCATGGGAGAGCATGGGTACTTCAGTCCAGTGTCTGCTACCCTTAGTTCATTTCCAGTAACAGATACTAAATCTTGGTGGGAGCTAAATCAGTTTTAACTTCAGAAATGATTGCTAAGAAAATAAAGGCAATGAAGGACAATAACATCAGTGGGAATGAACAGGATTCCACTAAGACTAGTGATGAAAACAGTTGAGAAAATTAGTGTGCCACTTGAACTTCAACTTGTCTGTAAGGGAGGGAGTAGTTTCTTTCAAATGGGAAGAAATCAAACATACCCTTATTTAAAAATGGCTCAAGAAACAAGTAAGAAAATTACCGATCAGTGAGTTTAATATTGGTAAGTGATTTGTCAATTATTAGAAACGTTAATTTTACACCATATGATAGACTTCCTTGCTATGCATAAATTAATAAATCCATCTCAACATGGGTTCCTAAAAGTTAGGTCATGCCTAACTATTTTGTCTAGAACAAATCACTATGTGGATAAATTAAGGGTCACCAATAGATATTCAGAAAGCTAGCTTTTCAGAAAGCTTTCAATAATGTGCCATATCAAATATTGTTACTTCAGCTAAGAGCTTATGGTATAGGGGATGGCATAATATTATAACTGGATAGAAACATTGTATCTTCTGCAACTGTTACTTGTTATGTATGTATGTTGACCTAATAATAATTTGATTACATTTTTACTTGGCTAACTGTATTTAAGTTGTTAATTGTGTGTTATGTTTATCCTTTGTGTGATAATGCAATAATCAATATAAGTATTATGTAGTGTGGTAGAAGTAGGGTTATCAAATATGTGCTTTGGTATAATGTACAGGAAGATGAGATCACCCTGATTGAAATTAAGTCAGTTAAGTATAACATGTGTTTGTGTAATCACAATTATGTTGTTGGTATCTGCCCTCAAAACTCTTAAATTGTTCTGTGCTTGTTGCCAGTGCTCCACCAATCATATTTGTACTTCCTGTCGACTGCGGGGAAGAACTCTGTGAAGCGTTTCACATACCCTCTGATGCTGCTGCCAGCTGAGCTTGGTGCCAATGTTCTGCTGAATCCTCTGCGCCACACCCTACAGAACTGGCACCTGCAAGCTGTGCACCAGGTGTGCAATGGTGCACCGTGGGGTAAGTACACAACTGGCACTAGCAAGCTATCCACCAGTTGTGCAATTGTGCACTGTGGGGTATGGACAGCAAACGGTGCACCATCAAGCTGTGCACCAGGAGTGCAATGGTGCGTCATTGGGTAAGTATGGAACTGGCACTATTAAGCTGTGCACCAGGTGTGCAATGGTGCGTCATTGGGTAAGTATGGAACTGGCACTATTAAGCTGTGCACCAGGTATGCAAGACCACGGTATGTTTGGTGTACGTTCATGTGCTTCCCATTGGCCTTGCTGCCACCTGTAGACATGACTGAGACTGGATGAAGTATATCTAACTGCTCATTCCCATTGCTTGCTTTCAGTGTTGACTGATGTCGTGGAACAAGACAGCCACTTCATGGACACTGAGGGGGTCCCAGTCAGTCGTGATGACACACAGAAACTCTTCTCTTTAACCATCCATAATCTGTTGAGAACCTGCCACTTCCTGTCTGAGAACAAGGTATATTTACTGCAGACCAAAAAAGACAGCAAGTAAAGATAAACTTTAATGATGAGTGACGAGGCTCAAGTGAATGGCAAGTGATATAAATTAGTTTGTTTGGTGAATGACGAGCCTCAAGTAAATGGCAAGTGATATAAATTAGTTTGTTTGGTGAATGACGAGCCTTAAGTGAATGGCAAATATAGTAAATTAGTTTGTTTGGTAAGCTTTAAATGAATGGCAATGATATCAATTAGTTTGTTTGGGGAATCATAAGCTTTAAGTGAATGACAATGATATAAATTAATTTGCTTGGTGAATGACAAGTTTCATTTTAACAGCAAGCAATAACAACGAACTTATGTTTTATGTAGTGACAATTGTTTGGAAATATTCTAATAAACAAGTGAGTAAAAAACAAAATGTAAGATTGATTAAATGTCAAACTTAAATGTTTACCCATCCATCAAGACAGACCACTGACGTTTGCCCGTACTTACAGGCATTGTTGGCAGGATGGAAGACAATGCTCCCAGGCATCAGTGAGACAATGCCACAGCATGAGGTGAGACTGCTCTGATATATTATGCCTATCTAATGTAGTAACTAGTCAACTGAGTGCTGTTGTAGAGGTCTGGTGTACTGTACGTAAACATACATGTCAACCCTCTGTATTTTTTACCCACCCCAGCAATCCCACTAATCTCTGTAATGAAGATGGTATTCTGCATATTTTGATGCAAAACAGGAATCAAATTTTATTTAGACTGCAGAGGTGCATAGAAATACAATATTTTTTTTAAAGAATGTCCTTTTTTGTACATTGAATGATTGAAGGAATGTATGGGGATAGAAAAAGAGTTAAGAATTGTATTTCCTGATTACTGTGTTTTTGTTACAACAAATGTTTTTAGCTGTGTTACATGTATAATATTCACCTGGACTTTTAAATAAAAAATTTAAGAAAATTTTTAGAGATTGACTGGCAGTACCAAGTACCAAGGCATAGATGGATATTTCTGTGATAATGTTTTTAATATTGTTATCGTGACAGTCACTTACAAACTACCAAGTTATCCAATCCAGAAGATGGGCATTTTTGCTAGTAAAGTTAATTCATTCACACATGTGTACATGTATGTACATGTGCGTGCGTGCATGCGTAAGTGCGTATGTGTGTATTATGCTAGTGGATAATCAGCCACACACAGCCACATTAAAACAGCTAGATGAACAGTGCGTGTTGGTTGCAGGTGGTAGAAGGGCTGCTGGCCATGATGGAGATGTATAAGTACATGTTCCTGCTGCTGGAGAGACAGCAGACAGGCATCCTCACCTCCCACAAGCCAGTCAAGGTCTGCACCCCTTTTTATTATTCACTAGATCAATGGATATGACAGTTGAGTGAGGCGTTTGTCCATGAGAGATGTTGCATTATGATTGTAGCACTAATAACAACTACATTTATAATTTTAATTTAGGTGTTCATTTAGGTAAAATATTTGTGATAAAGTCTGAGTAAATTGTTATTTTAATTCATGGGCAAGCTCAACATTAACTGCCTTGATGAATGCAGTGATAATTTGTTAGCTAATTTTTAGTGATTGTTTAACTTTTTCAAACAAAATCCTATATTTCAGCAGGAAGCTTTTGATGTTCATTGTTTCTTCCATGTGCTTTTTCAGTAATTTTTAAAACTATCATCAAGGAAAGCTTATTGTCATGTAAAGTGTGTTTTCAGGAAAAGTGTATTGTCATGAATCTAGTTGTAGTGACTGACAATTTATAAAATGCTTTACCCTTGATTGTTTTCAGGTGGTCCGAGCAAAGGCTACCAGAGATTTCATCAGCACCGTGCTGAGGGTTCCCCCCACAAGCATCACTGTGGGTAATGTGCATCTGTCTTCAGAGAAAACAGACAAATGCTTCACACATGGATTTCTGAGTACAAAAGCATTTGATGTGCGTTCTGTGTTGGGGACTGTCAGTGAATATGTCACCAGTGTGACACACCTGTCACTCTACAACATCAACCTTGCCTCCCATGTCCTGGAATTCTTCCAACTCTTCCCCAACCTTGTCAATGTGTCCCTGATCAACTGTCAACTGGGGACCCTAGTTGGACTCTCGGGCTGTTGCAAGAGTCTCATCTTGCTTGTCGTGACAAACAATGACATCGCTGAAATCCCTGATGACTTTGAGGAGCTCAAGGAAACTCTGACATATCTAGACCTCTCTCAAAACCCTGTTCGACAGATTCCTGACTTCCTAACAGGGTTCCAAAGGTTGCGCCACCTGGATGTGTCAAATACGCTCATCAGAGAGTTTCCCCAGGACATTGGAAAGATGCGGGCATTGAGGACCCTTGAAGCGAAGTACACCCCCATTGGCGCTCTTCCTCAAAGCTTCTGCAAACTTAGGGTAAGTCACTGGAAATAAATAAAGTTCCTGGCTTCATGACAGATAAGTGTATCTTTAGAAATGTTTACATTTATAGTTGTTATTATAAAATATTTTTTTTTAGTTATTAGTATTATTAATATTAATTCATAATTATATCCTTTCATTAGACATACACCTGATGATGTATTCAGTCTCCTTTCATAAGTTTATAACATGATAATAGTCTATGTTTCCATGACAGATAAACCGGCATGGCTGCAAATAATACATTGGTCCCCAGTTGAGTGACCCCTTTTACCAATGGCCCCCACCAGATATGTTTGATCTGTGTAATTATATACGGTCTAAATACATGGCACACTGAAGTATTATACACAGGTAGCAATAATCAAAAATAAGTATAAAAATGCTAGTTTATTAGTGAATGGTCTGTGACGTTCAGCCTTGATGTTAAGCATTGTGTTGTGCAGTACTTGGCGAGACTTGACTTGGATGGTGTTCCCTGGGTGACTAGGGAGGAAGTGCAGGACTCCCTCAGCCTAGCGACCTGGAAGAAATGGGGGAGGAGACGGACCCAGGCCCTGGTTGCAGTCACTGACGAGGTGTATGTCTTTACATTCAAACTCAGTTGTCAATTCAGTTTATGGTTGGCACAGAAACATATAATATATATATATATATATATATATATATATATTACTACAATTTCCCACACATTTGTTGTGTATACTTCTTCAGATGCCATTGCACCAATTGCTACCAGACTTCGTATGTGAGTCTTACTTATTGTGTATCAATTAATATCTTGTGAATGTTAAATTGCTGTGCCACATCATACTTCTTATGACCAGACTAGCTGGATGTCACTTGGGATGTAATGTTATAGTATGCTTCTGTAAGTCAGATTGCTAAGATTAAACCTTTTGTATAACTTTGTAAGCATTATTGTAGTCATAATGTCATATCAGTGAATATAGAATTATCTTTATCATGTGTGTTTTGGACTTTGTCTGGTAGGAAAAACTCGCCATGTTCAACAGCTGTGATCACAATAAGACTGGTACTTTGGAGAATGACCAGATTGATGAACTGAAGATGTTGATCTTGAACAAGTTCCCCAGATTTGGTGGCGACAGAAATGGTTACTATGATTTACTCATTATGTTTATATTTTGTTTTATATTTTTTCTCTTTTGTATTAGTATTTGTCATCGTTTTGTTGAATTTTTAGCATATACTATTCGTCTATGCATGTATATGTACATCAGCGTCTTCACAAGAAATCATCATGTAAAACATGTTGCTAAAGCCTTACTTGTTTTCATCAAGCCCAGTCATCACAGAGATGTACATTGCTGTTCACTCAAAGAGGCTGTTTAGTGTGCAACTTGCAACACATTATGGATGCAACGATATTTTGTGTTGTGTAAGTGTAGCAGAAACTACATGTAGTATTATTTGGTTGGTCCAAGAGAAGGTGACACAACAAAACAACACAAATTATATTATTATTATTATAACTCATTCTTTGATGTTTTCAGACTGCTATGGAGGCGTGCCCAAGGAGATTCTGGGACTGAGGAACCTGCGTCTACTCTCCCTCTCCTACCACAGCCTTCATGCGATTCCCAAGGAGATGGGACAGTTGTTCCGACTCAGGTCACTGTTCCTTAGCAACAACCCGTTCCTGGAGAACATAGATGGCGCCACTGGCAAGGCACCGCTGAAGGGTGTGTATCAAGTTGTATTCACTGCAGGAGGCTCTTCACTGGAGGATTGTCTTACTGTTTCTGCAGCTGCTTACTCTCATATATCTACAGTATTTTATTCAGTGTATTATACCAATAAAACTAAATATACTGTGAATAGGAAAATATCTGTAATGAGAACCCAAGACATAGGTAGTATATCTTGCTCTATCATCCATTGTCAATGCCATGTGTTCCATGTGTTGCCATCAATGCCATGTGTTCCATGTGTTGCCATCAATGCCATGTGTTCCATGTGTTGCCATCAATGCCATGTGTTCCAGGTGTTGCCATCAATGCCATGTGTTCCAGGTGTTGCCATCAATGCCATGTGTTGCCATCAATGCCATGTGTTCCATGTGTTGCCATCAATGCCATGTGTTCCAGGTGTTGCCATCAATGCCATGTGTTGCCATCAATGCCATGTGTTCCATGTGTTGCCATCAATGCCATGTGTTCCAGCCGTTCATCTAAATTAATGATCTGCTATTTTATATGATGAAGACATGTAAATGAGGCATAGTGTATGTTTATAAAAACTTACCTTTTTATCAGTGCTGACATTGCTCAAGTGTCCCATGCTGCGTACCCCGCCCCAGGAGATCATTGAGCAGGGCATGGCGACAGTGATTGCCTACCTGAAGAGGCTGTCTCAGGGCTCAGTGGCCTGCTTCCGCACCAAGCTCATGTTTGTGGGCCTTGGAGGAGCTGGCAAGACCAGGTACTCATGCCATGGCTTCATACTGTGTACACTGCTTTCTGTCTGCCACATGGTATCTTTCATGTAATATCCATTTACTTTCAGCTTTTGTCTGCCAAGTAAGGAATACCAATTTGTCAGTTTGTACTATTGATTGATTCTTCTTCTTTATTTGCGTAACCGTCACTAATTTCTGTATGATTTCCTGTCACAATGTTTGCAAATAGGTCCCAGTCAATAGGCAGTGGGTGTCAGTGTTGGTTGTGGGTTGTAGTGTCATAGGTCCTAATCAGCTGCTCTGTTGGGTGTTGGCTGTAATGTCATAGGTCCTAATCAGCTGCTGGGTTGGGTGTTGACTGTAGTGTCACAGGTCCTAATCAATTGCTATGTTGGCTGTAGTGTTATAGGTCCTAATCAGCTGCTAGGTTGTGTGTTGGCTGTAGTGTCATAGGTCCTAATGAACTGCTGGGTTGGGTGTTGGCTGTAGTGTAACAGGTCCTAATTGACTGCTGGGTTGGGTGTTGATTGTAGTGACTTGTGTCTTTCCTCTTCAGCTTGATGCGTGCTCTGATGAGCAAGGACCTACAGGCTCCCTCTACTGACAGTGAGGGAATCACGGATGGAATAGATATCAGCACATGGACCGTCAACAAGGACAAGAAGGCCGTCACATACAGTGTGTGGGACTTTGCTGGACAGACTATCTACTACAACACTCACCAGGTGCTTAATATACATAAGTACTAAAATTAATTAGTTAAATAAATGATAATAAATTAATTAAAACATGGTGCAAATATTCATTTATAAATATAAAATTACTTAGCAGAATGAATAATAATAAATTACTTAAAACATGACTCATATGTACAAATCGAAGATTTTCTTTATCTCGAGAGGAAGATTGTTCCACATTTGAGGGGTCAAAACTGAAAATGTTCTGTTGCCATATCAACTGGTAGTTGGTGGCACATGAAGTACAGTTAAGTACAGTTTATGTTACTTGTCCCATAGCTCAGTGACACTTATATCATTGCAATGACACTCTCAGAGTAATTATAACACTTGGTAACCTTCATCCCAATCAACTATCATTATGACAGCTCTTAAAGCAATTCATATTTACTCAGTTTAACTACTATCAACTTCATCAAGTGAAGCACTGTAATTCTCTTCCAGTTCTTCCTGTCTAACCGAGCTGTCTACCTGCTGGTGTGGAACACAAGGCTGGGCTACGAACACTCCGGTCTGGAGTTCTGGCTCAGTTCCATCAGCTGCCACTGCCCAAAGGCACCAATATTTGTGATTGGTACACATGCTGACCAGGTGTGTACAACAGCGATGTACAGTACAGTAGTGATATACAACATGTATCTTAGCTGTGTACAGCAGTGATGTCCAATGTGTATCCTACCTGTGCACAACAATGGTGTACAATGTGTTTCACAGTTGTACACAATGGTGATGTACAACATGTATATCTCAACAATGTACAGCAGTGATATACACGTTTATGCTGAGATGTAGAACATGTGTGTATCAGCTGTGTTCAATACAGTGATGTACATGTGTATTGGATTCTATTAGATGCCATCAGGTTAGAATGAAATATGATTACTGAAGTGAGTTCAGTTTGCGAGATGTCATCATGTTAGTGACATGTGGACATCTTTGCCGGTACAGATGACAACGAGTGACCTTCCTGCTGATGTGCTGAGAGCCAGATACAGCAACATCGCAGGCTTCTTCACAGTCAGCTCCAAGACAGGCCAGGTGAGTTGTCAACTCAGTCATCCCCACCCACTTCATTCATGGACTCTGCAGACTCTGCACAGGCCTAGGTGCAGCAGGTCACAGGGTGGAGCAGATGTTGGAACAGCATTGCACTGGTGCATTGTGAGTGGCACAGCACTACACTGGTGCATGTGGGTGGAACAGCACTACACTGCTGCATTGTGGGCAGGACAGTACTACACTGGTGCATTGTGGGCAGGACAGGACTACACTGGTGTATTGTGGGTGGGAGGCAACAGCTTTTTCAGGTTTTGGATTTACAGATACAGACAACCATTCTGTAAGTGCACAATATGTTACACATGTATTTCCCTTGTAGAAGCCTAGAACGGAATTACTCTCATCTGAAAGACATATTTCCAACTTCCTATGCCCATCTGGGATATGCCTGGTGCTAGATGAGTCGGCAACTTGTACCCAGTTGTTATGAAATGACTGGTTGACTGCCTAGGTTCCAACCCAGTAACTCTGGTCACAAAGCAAACACTGAGCCACCATACCAGTCAAGTTGATGTACTCTTGCATATGTTTATATTGTTTTAGGGGATGAAAGAATTGCTGAAAAAGCTAAATAAGGTGACTTTGGAACAACCTTATATCGGAGAGATGATTCCAGAAGCCTGGCTCAACTTCGAGCAGAACACAATGGGGTAAAGTTGTTCTTTGGTGTGTTATCTCTGAATGTAATAACATGAACATGGTGTGTCCACTGGATGTAACAACATAAACATGGTGTGTCCACTGGATGTAATAACATGAACATGGTGTGTCCACTGAATGTAATAACATGAACATGGTGTGTCTACTGGATGTAATAACAAGAACATGGTGTATCTACGGGATGTAATAACATGAACATGGTGTGTCTACTGGATGTAATAACATGAACATGGTGTGTCCACTGGATGTAATAACATGAACATGGTGTGTCCACTGGATGTAACAACATGAACATGGTATGTCTACTGGATGTAATAACATGAACATGGTGTGTCCACTGAATGTAATAACATGAACATGGTGTGTCTACTGGATGTAATAACAAGAACATGGTGTATCTACTGGATGTAATAACATGAACATGGTGTGTCTACTGGATGTAATAACAAGAACATGGTGTGTCCACTGGATGTAATAACATGAACATGGTGTGTCCACTGGATGTAATAACATGAACATGGTGTGTCTACTGGATGTAATAACAAAAACATGGTGTGTCCACTGGATGTAATAACATGAACATGGTGTGTCCACTGAATGTAATAACATGAACATGGTGTGTCTACTGGATGTAATAACAAGAACATGGTGTATCTACTGGATGCAATAATATGAACATGGTGTGTCTACTGGATGTAATAACATGAACATGGTGTGTCCACTGGATGTAACAACATGAACATGGTATGTCTACTGGATGTAATAACATGAACATGGTGTGTCCACTGAATGTAATAACATGAACATGGTATGTCTACTGGATGTAATAACAAGAACATGGTGTATCTACTGGATGTAATAACATGAACATGGTGTGTCTACTGGATGTAATAACAAGAACATGGTGTGTCCACTGGATGTAATAACATGAACATGGTGCATCCACTGGATGTAATAACATGAACATGGTGTGTCTACTGGATGTAATAACAAAAACATGGTGTGTCTACTGGATGTAATAACATGAACATGGTGTGTCCACTGGATGCAGTCATGTGGCAGTTCACATATTACCACAGCCAAGTTGCTGTCGAAATACAAATTGTTTCTGCTGTTAATTTGTAGATTGTTTTCTTTTCTTCAGCATCAGGAACTCTCAGAGTCTGCTGACGTGGGAGAAGATCTCAAGTCTGGCTCACCAGGCAGGCGTCTATGGCACCGAGGTAAGACGTCTAACACCACAGATTACCAAGCTGCTGCAACTATCATAAAAACTACTTTGTTTGGCCTTTTTACTTTTGTGTGTGCTTTGCTATGTAAGTTATTTGGTGCACATACAACATATGATATATCCACCTGGTTTGTATCTATTCAGTTTGTTCATTTTTTTTCAATCTTTGATAATAATGATTTTGTAGTTTATGATGTAGATTCCAGTAAGTCACCAACATTACCAATACGGACTGTAAAAAATCACACCTAAACACCATGCACACCTCACTAAAGTTTAGTGAAGGTCCGATAAGGAGCTAATCAACATGATCAAGTGGATAGAAGGGTTTCATGACTTAAACAGAGTTGAGTTGCCTTTCAGTCTTTTATTAAGCTTCATGGACCTCTCAGTAATTTTTCAGCATCAAACTGAGCCATTATGAAAGGTAATTCAGCTATTTTAACTATGACTGTCACAGAGTGCAGTATCAACTGACATGCTGATGCTTTGTGCCTGTGGATGTCTGTGTAGATCAAGCAAGCCGTGCAGTTCCTACATGAACTTGGCACAGTGCAACACTTTGACAATGAACTGCTACGAGACCGTGTTGTCATCAACCCACAGTGGATTGTTGATGTCATGTCCTGTGTCATCTCTGTGCACAACAAAGTCATCAAGGTTTGTCGACCTTCGACCTCGCTAAACATCTAGCCATAGTAGCAAGTCACAATACATTTTGATCATATCCAATTGTGGAAAATATATTAAATTATTTATGCTCATTGTTTTCTTTGTGTGGTAAGAAAGAGCGTATAAGTTTATGGCAGTGTTGTTTTGTTAACATATATATATGATTTTAAGCTCAAGACATTGCTGAAGTCAGTGTTTGATTGCTACAATGTCTAGCTGGATAAGCTTGACTAATGTGTGGCCAAGATAACCACCACAAGACAAGCGCCTGATTTTTGTCACATTAAATTGTGGACAAAAATATTTAAATAATATTTTGAACTTGCCATGTACTGCATGGTTTATGAGACCAGTTGTAAATTGTTGAGATTGTTTGTGGAAGTTGACGGTTCAGGCTGATTATTGCTGTCTTGCCACACATCCTACCAGGATGGACATCTGCAACACAAGGACATCCATGTGATCTGGAAGAACTACCCCAAAGACCTGCACAGCTGGCTGCTTCATCTCACCGAGGTCTTTGATCTGACTTTCCCTCTGACTGACCAGCCAACAAACATTGTGCCATGTCTCCTGCCTCAGGCTGAGCCTCAGGTACTGTCAACCTTCATTCACCCAGTCTTGTAGCTGTCACATAACATGCCCTGGTGACAAGCATCTCCAGTCATTCCACATAGACACTGGCAGATTTTCTCATCTTAGATGTTACATATTGTTAACTTTGTACTTAAGTGTTATTGTACATATGTTAGTGATCTATGTTGAGAAAGGTGTCACTGAAAGTGTTGACAGTGCATCCTGCCTGTGTCTGCTCCAGTTCACCTGGCCAACTGTGTCAGAGACTGAAGATGTGAAGGAGACACAGATGTTGTACAAGTTTGACTACCTGCCCCCTGGCCTCTTCAACAGAGCACAGGTCGGTGTTGAAGAGTCTGGGCTAGTCTACCCACCTCTCCTGCCTTCAGTTGACTTTGTGCAATGGTATCACCATCAACAGATTTGATGACTCGAGTCGTATTGTCTGACTCTGCATTGAAGTCATTCATTTTAACAACTTGTGACTTGACTTGGATTTGGTAAGCCATGACTTGCGACTCAACTTTGACTCGACTCGAGCCTTGATATGCTGATATTCTGAAAACATTGTTTGCTGAGCTCAGAAAGAAGGGGGAAAAGCAGCCAAGTGTGTTAGACAAATTGATGTGACTTGTACAGGTTGCAGTGAAAGTTTTCATGGTGTATGCCACCAGCACTCCTCTGGAGAAGATTTTGTAGCCATAGCGGCATTATGATGTGACCACACTGAGCTCACGTTGGATAATCAATCTCTCTCAAGTGTAATCAGAAATCACCTCCGTCTGCTGTCGGACAGTGACTACAGAGTGAGCAATGACTATTGGAAATAACTATTGGAACTATGTTGTTCGTGAACCTCAAATTTATTATGACTCCAAATTAATAATTGTAATAAAAATAATGTTATCGTTAATAAATTTATCTTTTTATCATGAATATTTCACCAGATAGGAAGTGCAAGTGCCATGTGGTTGAGTGCAACTTGACTTGTGACTTCAGCCCTAGTGACTTGAAACTTGAATTGCAAATTTGTGACTTTTCTATCAGTCAAAAACTAAAGTGGTTAAAAACAAGACTGCAAAAGTCATGTTGATCTTGTAACCTGTGAAGCACCCAGATACAGCTTTTTAATTTGTGTGACTTCCCTGTAGGTTCGACTGCACCAGTTCTCGGACACGTCTGCCATGTGGAAGTCTGGCTCGGTGCTCAAGAAGAACAGACACGTGGCCCTCATCCAGCAGCTAGAGTGAGTCATGTGCTCTAGAAAACAGGATACATGATATGTTTATATCTATTCTATGAAACAGTTTGTGGCTGTGTATGTCTGTGTGTCTGTCTGTTCCCTCAAATCTCTGACAATTTCACAAGTTGGGGCTGACATTTTGTAGGCATGCTCTGGCTATTATGGGGATGGTTCATACATCAAACAAATAAAAAAATTCTCCCCAGTGTGTGGATATACATACACACTTATGTGAACTTGGAACAATAGTAGAAAACATGCATAGCATTGTGAACAGTAATACGTAACAATGAACTGTTTAGCCTAAACTAATTTAAATTATGGAAACGTATGTGTAAAAATCCATGGCACTGACTGTTAATTGTGAATGAGGTTGGCAAGGATTCAAGGCTCTTGCAGTGTCTGCCATTTCTCACCGTGCAATGCAATTCTAGTGTCAGAATAACAAATGAAAGATCTTACTACTGTAGTTGTTTATTTTGGTACATTTCCAATGCAGAAAGTCTTGTCATACAATAGTTCAAAGACTTGTTTCCCAGCCAGAGGACAGTCAGCCTCACAGCACAGCAGGGTAGTCAACATTTTATGTGTTGGCATGGTCAGTTATTGTAAGACCTAGGATATTTTCTAGTGACACGTTACTGACGGTCAAGGTATTTTGTTAATTTTGGCGTGTGGTCAGTTAGTGTAAGAGAGAGAGCTGTGTTCCAGTGACAAGTTGCTGATGGTCAAAGTGAATGGTCAGCGGCCTGACAACATCCTCCTGCTCATCCATGAGGTGTTTGAGGATCTCATCTCTGAGTTCTTCAAAGGCACTCGTTACGAGTACCAACTGCCCTGCAGAGACTGCGTCCAGCTGGTCAGTGCACACTTGTTTATCTCATGACACACAGTGACTGGGCAACGAACAATACTGTGACACAATGATGCAATAACTAAACAGTGATACAATAGTGACATGGCGATAACATAATTATACAGGGAACTAATAATAATAATACAGTGACATCAATGATACAATGATGTTGTGATACAAGAATGATACAGTGATACATGACATAGTGACACTAATAATACTATGATGGAAATAATAACACAGTATCAAAAATGGTAAAAAATAGTGACATTGACAAAATATTACACAGTGATATGGCTGTGACTTAGTGACATAATAATAACACAGTGATACAGCTGTGACTTAGTGACATAATAATAACACAGTGATACAGCTGTGACTTAGTGACATAATAATAACGGTGATACACCTGTGACTTAGTGACATGATAATAATACAACTGTGACAAAATAATAACGGTACACAGTAATATTACAATGACACAACCAACCAGTATGCAGTAATTACAAGGTAATACTGATGCAATAACATAACAATATTGGTCTGATGATGATTAACTGTTAGATATGTGGTTTTATTTGCGACACAGAAATAGCACTGCTTCAGTGTATGTTGGACTGATCCTGATTGATGGTCAGATATAACAGTTATATGTTTTGTCTTTCTGACACAGCGTACAACGGACCCATCAATGTTTTCGTCACGCATCCTGCGTCGAGCGGTTGAGAAGGCGCAGTTCCTTCAGTGTCACAACTTCTTCCACGTCCTCTCCATTGGCGAAATCCAAGGTAGTTATTAGTGTCTTACATCATGTTTACCTCAAATAGTAGTTAAATCTGTGTATTTAAAATGTATGATTTGTATATAGATAATGCCCATCCACTGTGCAGACTTGTGTTAATTACATTAGATTGGTTTTAGATGTGGTCATGTGGTCATTTGGGCATGGACTTGGAAAGCCAGAGAAACATTGATCTATATAATTGAGCCGTGGTAATGATGACCTTGTTTGGTTTATGGCATTAGCATCTACTGTTTGTATGCGACAAAGGACGTGTGAGTTTATAAAATAGATACATTTAGTATGGAACCTGGCATCTTGTGATACTGCCCATAAGATGTTGTCTGATGTATGTACATATATACAAACATACAATCATACATGGACCTTTATCTAAAATATAAATATGTTGTATATATGTACAACATTTTAGAGTATTTATGTCTAATGTAAATACATATATAGGCTGTACATTAAATTGAGGCAAAAAAATATTTTCTTGTACTATAAAATGTACTCTTATTTGCAGATGATATGCCACCACAGACAAGCAGTGACTTTGAGCTGCAGCTGCAGAATGCTGTGCATGACCTTGATGAATTGGGTCATGACCTTGGTACCGACATATTCTTTCTCTACTCTGATGCTAACCTTCCTGATGTGACCAATCCTGAGGCACTTCATCCAAGACAGATGAGAGATGACCTGGAAAAGGAAGGGTTCAAGTGGTTTGTGTTTAAACCCTTTGTCTTTGTCTTTCACTTTTCATTCGTTGTTAAAAAAAGGCAATCATTGCACATTCTGTGACACTGATCATTTGATGTTATAGTAGCACAAATATATGTTTTCTTTATATAAAAATATCATTATGTTGACTAACTTGAAAACTATTTTAGTAATTAATTTATTGTTAGAGTTAATCTGGATGATGCATCTGGATTTAGTACGAAAACGCTGTAACCAAATTGTAGCTGTATAATAGAGTGTAAGTCTAACATGTAATTGTAGCTGTATAATAGAGTGTAAGTCTAACATGTAATTGTAGCTGTATAATAGAGTGTAAGTCTAACATGTAATTGTAGCTGTATAATAGAGTGTAAGTCTAACATGTAATTATAGCTGTATAATTGAGTGTAAGTCTAACTTGTAATTGGAGCTGTATATTAGAGTGTAAGTCTAACATGTAATTATAGCTGTATAATTGAGTGTAAGTCTAACTTGTAATTGTAGCTGTATAATAGAGTGTAAGTATAACATGTAATTGTAGCTGTATAATAAAGTGTAAGTATAACATGTAATTGTAGCTGTATAATAGAGTGTAAGTCTAACATGTAATTGTAGCTGTATAATAGAGTGTAAGTCTAACATGTAATTGTAGCTGTATAATAGAGTGTAAGTCTAACATGTAATTGTAGCTGTATAATAGAGTGTAAGTCTAACATGTAATTGTAGCTGTATAATTGAGTGTAAGTCTAACATGTAATTATAGCTGTATAATAGAGTGTAAGTCTAACATGTAATTATAGCTGTATAATAGAGTGTAAGTCTAACATGTAATTATAGCTGTATAATAGATGTGCTGATAACATTTCTACTGCAGTTGGTACAGTGATGATATGGCCTCCAAGAAGATGGAAGACATCGCAGTGGTGATGAAACAGGCCAAGGTAGGACATTGAGAAGTTGTTAGGAACAAGGGTCTCAAGGACTTCATGTGCTTTACTTGTAATAAATTGTGATACATAGTAATCTGTACCAAAGTTACATCTAGATCTGTCTTCTTCACCTTTTACAAGTAAATATGATTTAACCAAAGCACCAGTGTTTTCCTTGCAGCTGATCCTCGTGTTCATCTCAAAGGAGTTTGTCGCAGATGACTACTGTCGAAAGATGTTCAGCTTTGCAAAAGACACACTGATGAAGAAGGTTCTCCTTGTGATGGTCGGCCAGGGTCGTGACTGGCAAGAAAGTGACATCGGGGTGCAAGTTGTACACAAGGTACGAATGTCTGACATTGTTATTATCTCGTCCACGTTTTGATAATATGTATTGTTCATTGGTGATTAGTTGTGCGCCAAATAGAGCCATGTGTGTGTAAGTCTATGGGGTAGAGTGGACTCAGAGTGGACTCAGAGTGGACTCAGAGTGGAGGAGGGGAAATGGAGGTGACGCGGAGTGGATGCAGATTGGACGCAGTGTGGGTGCAGAGTGGATGTGAGTAGACATGGAGCGTATGCAAGTAGACATGGAATAGATTCAGAGTAGATGCAAGTAGATACAGAGTGGATGTAAGTAGATGCGGAGTGAGTGTGGTGTAGACATGGAATGGATGCGAGTAGATGTGGAGTGGATGCAAGTAGACGATGAGTGGATGGAAGTAGACGATGAATGGATGGAAGTGGATGTGAGTAGATGGGGAGTGGATGCGAATAGATGATGAGTGGATGTGAGTAGATGATGAGTGGATATGAGTAGACGCGGAGTGGATGCGAGTAGATGGTGAGTGGATGTGAGTAGACTCGGAGTGGATGTGAATAGACAAGGTGTGGTTTCAGGATGAGTGGACACGGATTGGATGTAGAGTGCACATGGAGTAGACATAGATGCAGAGTATGGCGCAGAGTTGTTTAAATTGTCTGTTGCAGGAAGGGAGTTTCAGGTGAGAATTTCTGGTGTGTGCAGAGCTCTAGTACCACCTCAACTGTTTGTGTCCTTCTAAGTGTACGTCAGGTCTTACATTGAACTATTTCTTTCCAGGTGTACGTGAGCTTTCAGAAAGTGGAGCATTACAGTGAAAGACTGAAAGACTTGGTCGGTCAGCTGCACCAAGAACTCAGTGTACAGGTGTGTTAACATCTTTTTTACAGAATCTGCCTCAATTTTATCATACTTCAGCACTTGATGACCTAATAGATAACATTTTACATAAATAGGTAATAATATTGCTGTCTGTTACAGTGTTTGTACTTTCATTCTCTCAGTTGTATAAATGTTTGAACTGCCAGTCTCCTGACTTGCCTCTGTTTGCCGACAGAACAACACAGAGGTGAGCGATGTCTTCCTGAGCTACTGTTGGGCCAACTCCCAGAATGCATTGGACCGAGGACAGTCGAGGAAGGAGACGGGAGCGATTGGGGCTGAAGACCCCAGACAGCTGAAGCGTCTGCTGGAGAAAGAAGGACTGAGCTGTTGGATTGACATTGAGAGAGTTGGCCCGGTAACACACACCACTCGTGTTGCTTTCATCGCAGCTGCCCTTTGTAGGCTACAACATGTTGTTACAGGATATCAATGTGTTTAGCTGCCTGGGGATATTTGAAAAATGCAGGAGACTAGGGAGTAACTAGTTGTTGTGTTGATAGAGCATGACATGTTCGGACGGACAGTTTCAATTTGATTTGACAGGTAACCAGAAAGGTGCCATGAGTACAACAGATTTCTTTACTGTTACATCATCCTGTTGAACCATGATAGCTACAAGGCAACACATTACCAGTTAATTACACTAGTTGCAATTAGCCTATGAGTCTTTATATTAATTAAGTGTGTCGACTTATTAATTAAGCATGTAGACTTGTCAGAGAGATGTTGTCCTCATTGGGTAGATGAGTTGGTTGAGTTGTTGTGAAATTTTAGTACAAAGCTTACGTAAATTATAAAAATAAAGCATTTACCCAACTTACGCTACACTGTGGCTCAACTTACCCCACACTATAAGCATTAGTTGCGCCAACTTACCAACCCTATTTGAATCAACTACATATAATTATCTATGCATATTAGATATATTATTTTGATATAAAATTATCTACTAATAATAATTTTTTCTGTGAGTAAAAATAATTTTGAATACAATTATACCTGAGATATCAGAAAGAATGAAAAATGGCTCAACTCTCACTGCCTTTCCCTAACTTGAATGCTCAGATAGGATATTATTTGTAGTGAGCTGTCATGTTTCGTTGGGTTTCAGAAAGGACTTTTTGAAGATATAGCAGAAGGCATGAAGAAAGCGAAGGTGGTGGTGGCCTGCATCTCTGATCAGGTGAATTCTTTATGTATCAATGTGCAATATTATATATCATTGAATGATATAACAATGTGCATGCATATTTTCTAGCTTGGTAGAGAGCCAGACTATCAGCTGAGAGGACCAGGGTTCAAGTCCATTTGGTAGAGAGCCAGACTATCAGCCGAGAGGACCAGGGTTCAAGTCCATTTGTTAGAGAGCCAGACTATCAGCTGAGAGGACCAGGGTTCAAGTCCATTTGTTAGAGAGCCAGACTATCAACCGAGAGGACCAGGGTTCAAGTCCATTTGTTAGAGAGCCAGACTATCAACTGAGAGGACCAGGGTTCAAGTCCATTTGGTAGAGAGCCAGACTATCAGCCGAGAGGACCAGGGTTCAAGTCCATTTGTTAGAGAGCCAGACTATCAACCGAGAGGACCAGGGTTCAAGTCCATTTGGTAGAGAGCCAGACTATCAGCTGAGAGGACCAGGTTTCAAGTCCATTTGATAGAGAGCCAGACTATCAGCTGAGAGGACCAGGGTTCAAGTCCATTTGGTAGAGAGCTAGACTATCTGCCGAGAGGACCAGGGTTCAAGTCCATTTGGTAGAGAGCCAGACTATCAACCGAGAGGAACAGGGTTCAAGTCCATTTGTTAGGGAGCCAGACTATCAGCTGAGAGGACCAGGGTTCAAGTCCATTTGTTAGAGAGCCAGACTATCAACTGAGAGGACCAGGGTTCAAGTCCATTTGGTAGAGAGCCAGACTATCAACCAAGAGGACCAGGGTTCAAGTCCATTTGGTAGAGAGCCAGACTATCAGCCGAGAGGACCAGGGTTCAAGTCCATTTGTTAGAGAGCCAGACTATCAATTGAGAGGACCAGGGTTCAAGTCCATTTGGTAGAGAGCCAGACTATCAACCGAGAGGACCAGGGTTCAAGTCCATTTGGTAGAGAGAACCAAACTATCAGCTGAGAGGACCAGGGTTCAAGTCCATTTGGTAGAGAGCCAGACTATCAACTGAGAGGACCAGGGTTCAAGTCCATTTGCTGCCATTTTAATGCTTGGGCAGTTTTGTTCACATCACTTTGCCTGTGTCTTTCCAAAGAGATTAAGACTGTTGGTCCATCCTACTTGGTGTCTATGCCATGGGAGGTAAGAGATCACACACACACAGATCACACACACACAGATCACACACACAGAGATCACACACAGAGAAATGGAAAAAACCTGTTGTGGACTCACCAAAACACTTGTTCTGATTATGGAGTAATTGGCATGAGGGGCTTGTCTAGGCTGATATCGGCGCTATAT
The DNA here is from genome assembly GCA_033239005.1 of Lamellibrachia satsuma. Classification (NCBI taxonomy): domain Eukaryota; kingdom Metazoa; phylum Annelida; class Polychaeta; order Sabellida; family Siboglinidae; genus Lamellibrachia; species Lamellibrachia satsuma. Next base: position 2,861,420 of record BSQZ01000063.1, on the reverse strand, counting down.
AAGATGACATTATTGATATATTTTAGTATTAAGCAGTGATTAAATTTTAATTCAATCTGTTAATAAGGACCATGTAACAGTCCTAAACAAGTGCATAAAGTGTGCTTTACATTGTGTGCTGCTTCCATCTTCTATTACAAGAGTTGCTTCTCTCTGTATTGTTTCTTAGCTACCTACCATTGGGCAGGGTTGTTAAGGGTAAATCTATTCATTAAATAAGTAAATACTTATTGGCATGTAAAGAGAGAACAGGAGCCTAATGAGTGACAGATCATAGGGTTGTTGCTAACTGAGATATTCTACTTTCAGTATGCTCGGTCACGGAACTGTCAGATGGAGTTTCGTTTTGCCCATGTGACCCTGCGTAAGCCCATTTTGCTGGCTGTGGTTGGGACGGGCTTCAAATGGGAAGAGACGGAGGTAAGCACTCCCCAGGCCACCCTAGTCACTCTCCACGGCACCATACTCACTCCCAGGCACCCTACTCACTCCCCATGGGACCCTATTCACTCCCAGGGCAAACTACTCACTCCCCAGGGTATTCTACTCACTCCCCAAGCCACCCTACTCACTCCCCAAGCCACCCTACTCACTCCCCAGGGGACCATGCACACCCCAGGACACCCTACTCACTCCCCAGGGTATTCTACTCACTCCCCAAGCCACCCTACTCACTCCCCAAGCTACCCTACTCACTCCCCAGGGGACCATGCACATGCATTGTCATTCAGTATGGCGCCATATAGGAAGTAGAACATTGTCATTAAGTATGACACCATATAGGAAGTAGAACAGTCATTCAGAATGACTCCATATAGGAAGTAGAACATTGTCATTCGGTATGACACCATATAGAAAGTACAGCATTGTCATTCAGTATGACACCATATAGAAAGTAGAACATTGTCAATCGGTATGATACCATATAGGAACTAGAACATTGTCATTCAGTATGACACCATATAGGAAGTAGAACATAGTCATTCATAATGACTCTATATAGGAAGTAGAACATTGTCATTCAGAATGACGCCATATAGGAAGCACAACATTGTCATTTAGTGTGACGCCATAGAGGAAGCAGAACATTGTCATTCAGTGTGACGCCATATAGGAAGTAGAACATTGTCATTCAATGTGACGCTGTATAGGAAGCAGAACATTGTCATTCAGTATGACACCATATAGAAAGTAGAACATTGTCATTCAGTATGATACCATATAGGAACTAGAACATTGTCATTCACTATGACACCATATAGGAAGTAGAACAGTCATTCAGAATGACTCCATATAGGAAGTAGAACATTGTCATTCGGTATGACACCATATAGAAAGTACAGCATTGTCATTCAGTATGACACCATATAGAAAGTAGAACATTGTCAATCAGTATGATACCATATAGGAACTAGAACATTGTCATTCAGTATGACACCATATAGGAAGTAGAACAGTCATTCAGAATGACTCCATATAGGAACTAGAACATTGTCATTCAGTATGACACCATATAGGAAGTAGAACATAGTCATTCATAATGACTCCATGTAGGAAGTAGAACATTGTCATTCAGTATGGCACCATATAGGAAGTGGAACATTGTCATTCAGTATGCGCCATATAGGAAGTAGAACATTGTCATTCAGTATGACACCATATAGAAAGTAGAACATTGTCATTCAGTATGACACCATATAGGAAGTAGAACATTGTCATTCAGTATGACACCATATAGGATCTAGAACATTGTCATTCAGTATGACACCATATAGGAAGTAGAACATAGTCATTCAGAATGACTCTATATAGGAAGTAGAACATTGTCATTCAATGTGATGCTGTATAGGAAGCAGAACATTGTCATTCAGTGTGACGCCGTATAGGAAGTAGAACATTATCATTCAGTGTGACGCCATATATGAAGCAGAACATTGTCATTCAGTGTGATGCCATATATGAAGCAGAACATTGTCATTCAGTGTGACGCCATAGAGGAAGCAGAACATTGTCATTCTGTGTGACGCCATATAGGAAGCAGAACATTGTCATTCGGTATGACACCATGTAGGAAGCAAAACTTTGTAATTCAGTATGTCACCATATAGGAAGCAGAACATTGACATTCAGCATGACACCATATAGGAAGTAGAACATTGTCATTCAGGAATATAGGAAGTAGAGCATTGTCATTCAGTATGATACCATATAGAAAGTAGAACATTGTCAATCAGTATGACACCATATAGGAAGTAGAACATTGATATTCAGTATGACACCATATAGGAAGTAGAACATTGTCATTCAGTATGACAGTATAGGAAGAATGCCGACAAACACTTTCTAGACATTTTGAAAAATATAGGAAATTGACATACTTTTGATATGTGTTTATTATTTCTGATGTTTCTGTTGATATTATGTATGAGCTATATGTTTATTGTACACCTGTGCAATGTTTATTGTACACCTGTGCAATGTTTATTGTACACCTGTGCAATGTTATAAGACAAACATCTCTACTTAACTTCTGGTAGCTCCAGTCATCCAGCTTTCTGTCTTTGCCAGGTGGGGATGCTGTCTCTCGGATACCCAAAAATCAACTTCCAAGTAGCCAATGAAATGGCTTACGAAGAGTTGCTGCGGCATGTCAGAGAGACGGTGGACACACTTCGAGATTCCGACAAGGAGATCTCTCTCACTCCTGGTACAGCCGACAGCAAGGCATCTGCTTTTCAGGTGAGTGTCACACTTTTTCATTTATACATATTAGTGCACAAAAAACTCCACATTAAGTAATATCCTACCTTGTTTTTATATATACAAACTTTCTACTTTTTGTAGGGTATTTTTCCACTTATTCTAAATCTGTTGGATGCCATGTGCATTTGGCTATTAATGCTATTTTCCCAAATGGCCATTAAATTTTTTGGAACTCATTAAGTTCCTTGCCTTCTGATTATAGCATGTGAATCAATAATGTCAGATTACACAATATTAAAATTTCAAATAATATAGTAAAAACGAATAAATGAAACAAATTACAAAATAAATAATATATTTTATTATTAAAATGTATACTTATTAAATTATTACCAGAAATGTTTACTTAAAGTAATTATAGCCAGTTTCATTGCATTTTATAAAGTAAATGTGAATTTGACAACTAATTATAACTGATTGCATTATGAAAGCCCTGTTGAGGCAACGGATGTTGTATTTTCCAAGCACTAGTTGTAAACTCAGTCATGATTGGTGCATAGCCAAGACAACACCTGCCTGCATGTAACAGATTCATTTGATTGGAGAAAGTTTTAATTCCTCTACAATGGTTCATAGTAAACAATCACCACTGGTCACTGATTAACTACATTTCTTCCAAATAATGTAGCACGTTTTCTTGCTTGACAGAAACAACACGTTGTGTGTGTTTTACTTTGCTGTAGGAGTCATACGAGTCGGCCCAGAGACGGTTTGTCCGCCAGTTGTCCAGCTACACAGAATCACTGGAGCCATACCCACGCCTCTTTGTGCCAGACTTCTTTCCCTTGAATGATGCCAAAGTAAGGCATTTGCCAAATGTTTATTGGCAGTAAATCTACAATTACAGTAAAACCTGCTCAACCGACCACCTGTATTAATAGACCACTTGTCATCAATGATGGCAGTCAACTTTTCCTTTCACAAGAGTATAACAGATTAAATTACCTGTATTAAGAGACCACTTTTGGACCATCCCTTGAGCGGCTGACAGGTTTGACTATGTATGTATGTATTTATATATATATATATATATATATATATATATATATATATATATATATATATATATATATATATATATATACTTTTATAGTGCAACATAAATGGTATTGACCACCATTTCTAACAATACTTCAAACTCAGTTCATCTTTACATTTCTTTGCATATGCTGGTGTAGACCAAAAATACATTACCATAAAATTAGGATAAATTTATACAAATAAAGTATACAGACACAATCATACGCATACTAATGTAACATAATTTTTTTTATTAATGTATGGAAATGAAACATTACTCCTTTTATTTACAACTTTTTTCTTGCACATTACAAGTAGTTATGTCATTAGATGTTAGTTAGGGTTTGGTTAGAATTTGGGATAATAGAGATATATTTATGTCTTAGTTAGAATTTGGGGTCACAGAGATATACTTATCTTAGTTAGAATGTGGAACATATGAAACATTCATTGGTCAAAATGTCTTCATGAAGTCATCGTTTGAATGAAATGTTTTCCAGGAGTTGGAGACTCCAGCTGAAGAGGCAAAGTTTGACTTTGAAGATGATGTCTACAACAAACTCAGTGCACTGAAAATACCCAGTCACTTCTGCATCAAGACATTGTGTGAATTTGAAGGGGTGAGTGGATTAATTATACCTACAGCCCTTGTTTCTGGAATACACATTCTTCATTTGTTTCAAACAATCAATAATTGTTCTTTTTTGATGATTAATTGAATACTCCAAGACACTGTGTCACTGAATGCTCCAGGACTGTCACTGTGTCATTGAATGCTCCAGGACTGTCACTGTGCAGTTGAATGCTCCAGGACTGTCACGGTGTTATTGAATGCTCCTGAACTGGCACTGTTTTACTGCATGCTCCATGACTGGCACTGTGTTATTGAATGTTCTAGGGCTGGCACTGTGTTATTGAATGCTCCAGCACTGGCACTGTGTTATTGAATGTTCTAGGGCTGGCACCGTGTTATTGAATGCTCCAGCACTGGCACTGTGTTATTGAATGCTCTAGGGCTGGCACTGTGTTATTGAATGCTCCAGCACCGGCACTGTGTTATTGAATGTTCTAGAGCTGGCACTGTGTTATTGAATGCTCCAGCACTGGCACTGTGTTATTGAATGTTCTAGAACTGGCATTGTGTTAGTGAATGCTGTAGAACTGGTACTGTGTTATTGAATTTTCTAGAACTGGCACTGTGTTATTGAATGCTCTAGAATTGGCATTGTGTTATTGAATGTTCTAGAACTGGCATTGTGTTATTGAATGTTCCAGGACTGGCACTGTGTTATTGAATGCTCTAGAACTGGCACTGTGTTGTTGAATGTTCCAGGACTGGCACCGTGTTATTGAATGCTCTAGAACTGTCACTGTGTTATTGAATGCTCTAGAACTGGCATTGTGTTATTGAATGTTCCAGGACGGGAACTGTGTTGACGAATGTTCCAGGACTGGCATTGTGTTGTTGAATGTTGCAGTGGTGGCACTGTGTTGTTGAATGTTCCAGGGGTGGCACTGTGTCAGTGAAGGTCTTCCAGTGGACTTGAGTGGTCAAGAACTGTACACACTGTGGAAGCTGACAGCTCCATACTCAGCTCCGTTGATCTCCATCCTGCGACACAGTGATGTCAACCTGGACATCATCCGGTCAGAGGCTGGCACAAACTTCCTCAAGTTCCTCACTCAGGTAGGCTCTGTTGTAATTTTTTTCCATGTTTTTAGACACTGAGATCAGTGCAGATCCATTAAAAGCTTTGATTTTTATGAGAAATTAGTGGGAGTCCACCATACAGACTCCCCTTGAGTCCACCAGACACCCCTTGAATCTACCAGACTCCCCCTGAGTCCACCAGACACCCTCTGAGTCTACCAGATTCCCTTGAGTCCACCAGACTCCCCCTTGAGTCCACCGGACTCTCCCGAGTCCACCAGACTCCCCATGAGTCCACCAGACTCGCCCGAGTCCACCAGACTCCCCCTGAGTCAACCAAATCCCAACTCTTTTCATATTTGGGAGCCTGTACTTTTTTCTAAGGCAAATTTTAACAATAATCACTTTGCAAATATGATATATGAGTTGTTATCATTTCATGTGACTTCTGTTTATTCTCATATGAAATAAAAATCCAGTTTTGGAAAATTAAAGGAAGTGAAAAGTTATTTACAAATGGAAAATAGAGAGAATTCTGTAACTGTAAAATACTGTTGTGTTGAACTCGTTGCAGAATGCAGTCTTGGGTGGTCATGCCAGTGTCCAAGACATATATGCTGTGCTACGAAAGTATGTCATCAAGAAAGATGTTAAAGACACCAAGGGTAATCTTGCCAGGTAGGTGTCATATAATTCCAACCAATGCATGTACTTGTTCTTTCATAATCTTGTATTTAGCTGGGACAACCATGCCATGTTAACAGGTATATGTGATATTGACAAAATGAGGGCAGATTTGTCTGCATGGTGTCTGCATTTAAAACCACTAAGTGGAATTTTTTTGAAAAATATGCTAATGAACGATGGTATCATTATGTATTACCACCATTCGTTTGATCATTTGAAAGTTACCATTTTTAGATAACCCTTTTAAAGGCTACTTGGTAATATTTTGCATATGTCAGTCACAATGAGGAGGTAAAATGGCATTTTATAAGGAAAGCAGTTATTCTTTTATATAGTTTATGTTTCTGGTATTATTTTGTATGTTCAAACATGGATTAGGCAAAGCAGAGAAGAAATATTCTAAAAACTCATATTTTGTTTGAAATATTGTGTGCCTGAATTGTAAAATAGAATAGTAAATGGTGATACACAGCATAAAATGAGATAGTATCCAGTTACATCTCATTCTGATATCATCTCCATGTCAGGTGTTACCTTCCCAGTGGAAAGACCATGTGGCTGTGCTCCGAACACCAGAAGTTGCCTCGGGTGACTGTTCTGGAGGAAGCAGACCCTGTGGACAGCAGTGAGGCAGAAACAGAACATGCAGAGTCTGTGCTGATGGAGGAGCTGCAACAGCTGCAGCGGGCAGAGAAACAGCTACAGAAGTCTGAGGACCAGCAAAGTGTCCCTGAGGACCGGCCAAGTGTTCCCGAGGACCGGCCAAGTGTTCTAGTGTGCCGACCAGGTGGTCCTATGGAATTGTGTAAGTACTAAGTGGACAGCTTACACGCATTGATTTATGGCAGCACAGTTGGATATTTTATATGAGTTTGTATGTGAACATAGATTAACACTGCATTATGTTCAGACAGATGGAGTAGTTGTATTGTGGTGAAAGGGCGACTTGTGATGTAATCTGATAATGTCATTGTATTGAAGAGAATATGTAAAAATAATACAAACAAATGCAAACAAGCATGGCCATACATGCACATACACACACACACTCACGAACATAGACACACACTGGCCAATTAATGCTACACATTTTACCATACCTTGTTAAATCACTGTTTCTAAACCAAAATGTACACAATTCAGAAAAAAATATTAGATTTGTATATTTATTTGTATATATATTTCATACAAACCTGACAACAACGCTATGCTGCTTATAAGTATTTGTAATTTCAGTTACTTTTCTTAAGCACAAGTACTTGTTTGACTTAAGGTTATAATAACAAATACTCAAAGAAAATGTTCTTAATAATAATGTGATGTATTTTATTGTGCACTAACGCGCTAAGCAAACGACAGTTCTATGTATACACACAACCTTGATATTTGCTATACAGTTTTTATCAAATATATTATTTGAGCTCTTTTGTATTAGTTGAAGAAGTCGGTAAAGACTCGGAAGATGCCAAGAAAGAGAATCAATATCAGCATACATCAAGTTCAGCCAAGTCATCCGACAGCAGCAGCAGCAATACAAGCGATGGAAAAAGGAAAGATGTCAAGACTAGAAAGCCAGCTGTGTCTATGGCAGCCATTTCTCCTGAGGAGAAGAAACAGTTGACAGATAAGGTGGTAGAACAGTTGTTGACCAACAGCAAACAGAGTCAGGCCTGTGTGCTGCTCTAAGTAAGGGAGTGTGGCAGGGGTCCCTCCTGTTTGTGGGGCCAATCTCCAACCTCCTACCAATCCCACCTACCATCTGTTTTTGAGGCCAACTTCCCATCAGTTTTTAGGACCAACCTGCCACTTCCTGCCACCCCCTTATTGGTGGAGTAGTCATCAGACAGCACACATAGCTAGACAAGACACCTAGAGTAAGCAGCACACAGGCCTGCTGCTTGACACCAGTTACCCAGCTGCTGCAGTGGTTTGACCACACGATAGCAGATGTCATGTATTATGTGATATATCATGTGACATGTCATGTATCATGTGATATACCTTTAGGTACGCCATGACATAACACCTCCGAAAATGCTACAAAATGCATTTTCAGAATGGCAATTGTAAAATTATATTTATATTATTTATTAATTTGAAATAAACTATTGATGGACAATATGCCTTAAACATGTACAAAATGTGCTGCATAATTACATGATTCTAAATATGCTTTTTTCCACTTAAGAATTATTATTAATCATGGTTATGGCACAAAAAAGTTATAATTTGAGCATGCATACATGAAGTGATATATTTTTGTTATTTTTCAGTTAGGTGATGGTTTAATTGTACTTTAATGATTTGGAAAGTGTTTGTTTAATTATTTGGAAAGTGTTTGTGTGCTGATGTACATTTTTAGTATTGCTAGGCAATGTTTTCATGTTGTGATCATTGTAAATTTTTGCTGTTGTAAGTGCAGTTAGTTTTTACCATGTGTCACACTAATGTTCAAAGACTCATAACTGTGATAAACCCAATAAAAGTCAAGCTATATAAGCTATATATAAACTATATAAAATGTAATGTTACAACATAATTCCATTTACAGTCTGTCTGTCTTATTCCACCGAGGCAATCCTGATGTCAGTTGTGATGTCTTATTATAAATTTAAACATAATAAATTACCAGTCTATCTACAACATTTAGACACATCTTGAAATATAACAGTGTGCATGTAACCGAAATACAGTGTATTACACATAAATTATCTCAAATTTAAAATCACTGTATTGCATAATGCTGCACTGACCACACTTATAATGTCATAATTCTCTCTGATAAAATAGATTTGTTGTTCTGTTTTGCAAACCTGAGAGATGTTCAACATAATTCTACTAAGCCTGCTTCAGTGCAATAAAGCAGCAGCTTTGTATATATATATATATATATATATATATATATATATATATATATATATATATATATATATATATATATATATATATATATATATATATATATATATATATATATTATGTATAATTATATATATTTATATTCATCCTTGTTATATCTGCTGTGATGCTGTTTACAATGCCTTTTGGTCTGTGTTATATATCTTAATATTTATTTTTTGACAATGTGGATATGGTTGTAAGCATGACTAGTTTGTAAGGAATATATCTATAAGAAACAGTCTGTGATATATTGTTATATAATTATTTTCATGTGTAATGACAGTAGCACATTGTGTGATATATGACAATTTCATATTGTATGGAATATTAAAAAAAAATTACTTTCCACCGTATAATTTTGAAAGGTTGAATTCATTTGATCAGATCTCCGAGGTCTATGTTATTAGTATTCTCCTACAAGTATGTGCCATGTATTGACATCTTGTATAGGTGATGCAGTTTTTATTTGATCAGATCTCCGAGGTCTATGTTATTAGTATTCTCCTACAAGTCTGTGCCATGTATTGACATCTTGTATAGGTGATGCAGTTACATTGCCATCAGCAGTGCAACATCTAAAGAAACTATTTGGAGTCGATTATTTATTTCACGGTGGGATTGTGTAATGCTACATCTCGTGCACCAACATTTTACAGTTTGTTATTTTTTAACAGAATCAAGTACGTTTCTGTTAAAATGCAATGCAGAAGATAACTCAGTGCATTTGTATTTGATTTACCTACCTACATACACACATTACAAATAAATGTATTCCATCCTGATAGCTAGATTTTGACCAAACGTTTTGTAGCTTTCATGTTTTAAATTGATTGAAATTACTGATATGAGTGATATTTAGATTGTTCAGCAGTGGTGCCTGGTGCCAGACGCGCGCACACGCATGAACATAGACATCATGCGTTTTACGTGCATCTTCCGAAACACAGGCAAAGTGGGCTGAACGAAGTTGCCCAAGCTTCGAAATGGCGGAGGTGGTTTTGAACACCGGTCCCTTCGACCGAAATTCCGACGCTCTACAACACGACCGCCGCGCCAATACGGACAGACTAACCTCTACAGATGCATGGCCCTCCCCCAGAGACTAGTTGGTACTGTAAAGAAGACGATATTACCTCACAGTCGTGCAGGAACGCTAAATTAACCCTCTGTGCATAGATCAGTGTGTTGTGGTCTTTGGTCTTACCTGACCGTGATGTCATGCATGACATTGCATGGTTGGCCACACGTGCATGCATACTCATTTATGATTTCATAACTACATTCTTGTACTCTTTTTGTCCTCTCTCCCTCACTTTCTTGTCTTGCCTCGAGGCGTTACGTATTTTATTGCTTTTTATGAACGTATATATGCTGATTTACTTTTTCTAACAATGGAGCCTCTTCTTTAACACTTGGAATTATTTCCAGACTGCATTAGATGAGTATTCGAAGGCTCGCCACGTTCAATTATGTTGTGTTAATTCAAGGACGTTCTGGCTGCTAACAAGTTGCTGACTTCCAACAGTACGCAATACAACACCACAATTAAGTACGCTTACATGTTGCCGTAATGCGCACAACTGCTCTGCTAATAAGAATAAATGTTGGCGTCATTCGCGGAGGTTCAAGAAGTGCAGCAGGGTTCACATCTACAAGTCCATTTATGATTTTGTACATCATGTTGACTTTGTCTGATGTTCTCAAGTTGTACAAGTTGTGCAACCAATACAGAGGCACTAGAGGTAGAGCTGACGTCGTGAAGGATGCGATGAGCTGAGCGTTGTTGCACCATCTCCTGTGAGTTGGAGGTGATCCCACAACACTGCTGCGTATTCTAGCATTGGTTGTACAAGGCTTTTGTAGCAATGTGCCTGGACATATGTTGGGCATCCCTTGATGTTTCTGTAGGCGAAGGCGCTCACTTTGTTGGCCTTGGCTGTAGTTGCTTGTATATACTTTCCCACGTGAAGATTTTCAGTAATCTCAACGCCTAGGTATTTGGCGCTAGTTACTTTGTCCAGGTTTGGTCGTGCAACTTGTAGCTGGTGGGGATCTCATTTCTTTTCTTGGTGACTTTTAGTTGATGACATTTCGCTTCACTAAAGGCCATCTGCCATCTTCCTTCCCAAGATTCAAGTGTTCTGATGTCATCTTGTAGTTGGGTGGAGTTAGTGGCAGTCTTGATGGTGCTGTAAAATATAGTGTCGTCGGCGAAGAGGCGTATTGTGGACTTAATACCATCACCAAGATCAAGTTGATATAGATTAGAAATAATGTGGGACCAAGGACAACGCCCTGGGGAACTCCTGATGTGACTGCGCCAATGTACGAGAGTTGACCTTCAACAACCACTTGTTGAGTTCTGTTTATGAGGAAGTTCTGTATCCATTTATTGGTGTTGCCTGAGATACCTTATGATTTTAGTTTGAGGAGTCGTCTGATGTGGTACTCTATGGAAGGTTTTAGACAGATCCAAGAGGATCATGTCCACCTGACCACCTTTGTCGAGTTCACGTTCCATGTCGTTAACCGTGAGGATTAGTTGAATTTCACTGGAGCGTTTTCTTGTGGAATTTGTTTTGAGCATCTGAGATGATGTTGTTGAAGTTCAGATTACTTGTAATTTCTGATCTCTCCAACAGCTTGCAACATATACTCGTCAGGGAGAAGGGCCGGTAGTTTGCTGCTTCCCTCCTGTCTCCCTTTTTGAAGATGGGTTGAACCAGTGCGTGTTTCCAAGATTGCGGGACTTGGCCTGCTGTGAGAGATCTGTCGAACAAGAGCTGTGCAACCAATGTAAGTGCGATCTCTTTAGCTACAGATTGGAGAAGGCGACATGGAATATCATCTGGTCCTGCAGCTGTCCTCTGATTCATGTTTGCTAATAACATGCACACACCCTTTCCGCTGACAGTGATATGAGGCATGTCTGGATGGATGTTTTCACCAAGCTTGGACATATCGTCAAGGTTTCCATGGTGAAGAAATTGCAGAACTGTTCATTGAGGATGTCAGTCTTGGCCTTACTTCCAGTGTGGGTGAGCCCGTTCTTCTCGAGAGAGGATATACCTGCTGCGTCACACCTCTTGCTTTTGATCAAACGCCACATGTTTTTGTCGTGTCTTCAGCAATAATGTCTTTCACAAGCTCGTCTTTTATTTGCCTGGTTTCTTTCTTGATGATTTTGTATTTTTCCCAGCCCTTGGCCTTGTTCGTTGTTTTGGCCAGTCTCCATGCCTGATACTTCCGACGACAATGCCACTTCAGGTTGTTGTTGATCAATGATTGGTGGTGCTTGATTGAGCTGTTCTTTGTTGATACATGCTTCTCCATCATGGTCGTCAGATACTGGTGTACAGATTGCCACATATTTTCGACAGACTGATTTGTACAATCTGTTTCAAACTTGGCACAAAATGATCGGTGTCTTCTTGAAAGGCAGCAAAGTCGGTTTTCTTCAAGATGCTAATTTTCCTCGCAATAGGTATCCGCTTGGCAGCCTTGATGCGGCTGTCGATGAGCACGATATCACGACCCCCTAGGCCTGGTATGGTGGAATTTCTTGTGACTAGGTTTTTACCTTTTACTCAGGAATATGTCTAGGATTGCATCACCTCTAGTCGGCTAGTCGTTTATTTGATGGAGTCCGAGGTAACTGACTGTGTTGCTGATTGAAAGAGTTGCTGATCTTCTATGGGTAATTCTTTCCAACGACACACTGATCTTTCCAGTTGATATCAGGGATGTTTAGATCACTCCAACCCAGACAATGCCATTAGTTTTGACAAAGTCCAGGATCTTCTCAATCTCATCCATCTGGTTTATGCTTGTCGCTGGAGGAGTCCTGTACAGTGATCCAACAATGAGCGGTTCGGTCTTCTTTTCTGTTTGAACTTGTACAAGAACTGCTTCTGGGGTCGACGGCTGCTGGAGCCCCCAGGTGTCGTATAAATGCAATGATCTTTTCATTTTATCCCCGAACCATTCGCATATGGAATATGATTCCACCAAAAATTACCAACATAAAAAAACCCAAAATCATTTCAAGAAGCTATTATGGAACTCCCTTTCACGATACCTCATCACCTAAACTGCCTTTAAAACACAGTGCTCAGCGTAAACTTATCCATGGTGTGGGTATATAGACTGTCCATGTGTGCATGTGGCAAGACAGCGACAGTATCCATACACATAACCAACCTATTAAACATTTTCGTTTAACATCCTATACATAAAATAAATAAAACTATCAGATAAAACTATTTCAGCAACATTAAAGATACTAGTCCTTTACTTTAGTCGAATGTACCACCCACAGCGCATGCGCACAGTCTACCACAAACCCCTGCGTTAGCCCAAGTTTGGGCTGTTTGGATTATAACCACTTGAGACTTATAACCGGGGTTCGTACTGACTGGTTTCCTTTGATGGTCTGGCGGGGCTGACCTGTGTGGTAAGTGGAGTTTGGATTTCAGCGTCAGACAGTGACGATCACGGATCGATGCTCTTGACTTGAGAAGTCGTGGACGAGATGGGTGGGTTTCTCTGAGCAGACGTTATGCATTTTTCTTTGTCACTCGCACAAAAAGTACTGAACATATTCCCAGACTGCAAATAAGTGTTTTATCGTTCTTTGGGATCCACCTTAGTCATCTACTGATGATGGTTTGTTATTCAAAACACAGGTTCTCGCATACCCCCCCGACTATACTGCCTCTTACAGTGGCGCCACACTGTGGACCGGGAATCGACCAAAACCATTCAGGTGTAACTGCGCATGTTCAAACAACAACCATTCCGCGTAGCGAACCCCAAAGCTTCGAAAGGGGGCATCCTTCGAAAGGTGGTCTGCTGTCGGTTCGCGACTGTCACATCATAGCTATCCTTTCATAAAAGTATGCAGTTGGGGCTACCTCCCACCTTCGTGTGCAACATTACGTAAGGACTAATATCATGGCACTAACAAAATTACGTTTAACATTTGACATGAGGGATTGCCTTAATATCGCTCACTTCAACCTGGTAGTTATTTAGAGTTATTTACTATTACACCGTAAAATTAAAAACACTAAATCAGCTTCCTTTCCCACCGTAAACAATCAGTTTCAGTATATGGCACTCATTCTTCCGGGACTAACTTTTTAATGGGTTTCCCCCAGGCATATACAGTCGACAGCTCTTTACGGATGATAGCATTCTTTGTAGAAAATTAAATAAAATGATCCGAAGATATTACAAAGTGATTTAGAAGCCCTTCCTAAATGACCCAAAGGTTGGTTAATGGGTTTCAGTATGAAGAAATGCACAGTCCTCATATTCACGTGCAAACACAACCCTAAACTTCATCAATATACACTGGGAGAACCACTAAAACACATCCAAAACATGATTACCTAGGAATCACCATATCATCTAAGACCTAAGATGATTACCTAGGAATCACCATATCATCTGAGAGATCTAAGATGATTACCTAGGAATCACCATATCATCTGAGACCTATGATGATTACCTAGGAATCACCATATCATCAAGACCTAAGATGATTACCTAGGAATCACCATATCATCTGAGACCTAAGATGATTACCTAGGAATCACCATATCATCTGAGACCTAACGCTATCTTCTGCTCACAACATGTCAAAGAAAAAGCTTACCAAACTCTTGTCCGTCCCCAAATTGAGTATGCTAATTTTTTTCTAAATACCAAAAAGAAACTTGTGTCACCCCTCTCATTAACCAACTAAACTGGGACTCACTCACACATGTTGCTTGATCAAACAAGCATGCCTGTTCTACAAAATCCATTACGATAGTTAACATCAGTCTTCCAACACGTTTTCCAGCATACCACACATCTCCAATAGAATCAACCATCTGCTAAAATACACCAACACAATCACTCCGACCATCAATGTATATAATATAATGTTTTTTAGTTTAAAATAAAACAAAATGTACAAGTATAGTTTTAGCAAATGCATATTTTTATCCTGTACTTTTATTCAATCTTCATTATTGCAAATAAATAAATTATTTTATTATTATTATAAATATGCATTCTACCCCAGGACAGTATCCATATGGAACAGACTACCACCATCTGCTGTTCTACGCATCACCCCATCACTGCCAGCCTTTCTGTGTGTCACCGTGCCTGCCATCGGGGAAATGCAACCTTTGCATAGTATCCACATCTCAAGTTGACAAGTCAATCGATCGATCAATCAATTGTCAAATTTATAAGGTGCCACTCCAACAGTCGTTGCTCATGGCATCGTGCAAAATGTTAAAAATATTTTATTTAAAAAATGTGTCTTTAACTGTGCTTTAAAAACAGCTTCTGAAAGCCTGTTAATGTCAGATGTTGTGGCAACAGGTTCCATAATGTTGGGGCTGCAATGCCAAAGGATCAGTCTCCCTGAATCTAGTCCTGTATTTAGTGCACCCTTTATTAAATTGTTTTTATTCACTTGTTTTATTGTCACCTTTCATCATCTGTTTTATTTTTGACTCCCTGTTGACGTCATGCGTTATGCACAGCATCAGTCCCAGTTTAGCAGTGAACAGCTGCAAAGGGAATACTACATCATTTTTCCACCTGGATAAAGATAGAAAGATTTAAACAGTGGGCGAATTCAGTGGTGATTCACTCTCCAGAGGGCGTAACTGTGGCTTCTGTGACCACAGACCACATTTAGTATCTGTTTGCCATTACCCTCATAAAGAGTCACAAGGAAAATGAGAATTGCACGTGATGAGTGAATTTTTTCTAAGCACTTTCACATTGGATACATTAGTAAAATTAATGTTTTCTGTATTATTGCATTAGAGCTTTCATTTGATGGCAAGACAGACACTGACTGCTCACGTATCACCACACTGACTATTCTGTAGAATGAACTAATATTTCAAAATAAGACATCGGGCTGGGTAAAAATTGAGAGGTATCAGCTTTGGGTGTATTTTTATGAAAAAAATGAGGTATGTAATTTTCATGAATTTCACAAAGCATGTGTTAACAGAGGATAAATGTGCGATGAAATTTTAAAGAAAATTGGAAATTTTTTTTCACGAATCCTAAATTGTATATAATACATGGAAAATATATGTTGTAATTTTGTTGGTTTTTTAGACTCTAGCCATCGAGGCAAAATGATTGTCTTGTGTGTTGGATCTGTACGCACCATATGTACAAGATGCCTACAGAGACTGCAGTCATACACAGCCAGCTGCCATAACACAGAGATAAAGAAGTGGCTGTGGCTTCCTCCAGTACATCACCAACATATTCACAGTCAGCCGGGTAAACAAATATCAGATCGAAAAGATGTCGACATCCAGAAAATACGAAACATCGGCATCATGGCTCACATAGATGCTGGGAAGACAACAACAACTGAACGGATGCTGTACTACTCGGGCCTCACACACAGCATAGGTAAATAAAACACTAATTCAATGCACTTGAATAATTGTGCATCAATAATATTACCAATGAATCACATCTATCAAAATATTACCACATATTCTGTGATTATTTTTTGCATGATACATACACATACTCATTCCAGAGAAACGTTTATACTGGAGCATTTTGTTGCATCAAAACTTGCCCCTGCCTCATCAATGTATTGATGTCTAGGACCTCCAGGATGTATTGATGTCTAGGACCTCCAGGATGTATTGATGTCTAGGACCTCTAGGATGTATTGATGTCTAGGACCTCCAGGATGTATTGATGTCTAGGACCTCCAGGATGTATTGATGTCTAGGACCTCCAAGATGTATTGATGTCTAGGACCTCCAGGATGTATTGATGTCTAGGACCTCTAGGATGTATTGATGTCTAGGACCTCCAGGATGGGAATGCAGTTTAGATTGTGTGGTTTCTAGCAAGACTGTTCCAGGTGCAACACTGTGATGTGTTCCAGGTGATGTCCATGACGGCAACACTGATGTGTTCCAGGTGATGTCGATGATGGCAACACTGTGATGTGTTCCAGGTTATGTCGATGATGGCAATACCGATGTGTTCCAGGTTATGTCGATGATGGCAATACTGATGTGTTCCAGGTTATGTCGATGATGGCAATACTGATGTGTTCCAGGTGATGTAGATGACGGCAACAAAGTGATGTGTTCCAGGTGATGTCGATGATGGCAACAGTGTGATGTGTTCCAGGTTATGTCCATGATGGCAACACTGATGTGTGGCAGGTGATGCCAATGATGACAACACTGTGATGTGTGGCAGGTGATGTCGATGATGACAACACTGTGATGTGTTCCAAACTTCCAGTTCCAGATGATGTAGATGACAGCAACAAAGTGATGTGCTACAGGTGATGTAGATGACAGCAACAAAGTGATGTGTTACAGGTGATGTTGATAACGGCAACAAAGTTATGTGTTGCAAGTGATGTAGATGACGGCAACAAAGTTATGTGTTGCAGGTGATGTTGATGACGGCAACAAAGTGATGTGTTGCAGGTGATGTAGATGACGGCAACAATAGTGATGTGTTGCAGGTGATGTTGATGATGATGGCAACAAAGTGATGTGTTGCAGGTGATGTAGATGACGGCAACAAAGTGATGTGTTGCAGGTGATGTTGATGACGGCAACAAAGTGATGTGTTGCAGGTTATGTAGATGACAGCAACAAAGTGATGTGTTGCAGGTGATGTTGATGATGGCAACAAAGTGATGTTTTGCAGGTGATGTCGATGATGGCAACAAAGTGATGTGTTGCAGGTGATGTTGATGACGGCAACAAAGTGATGTGTTGCAGGTGATGTTGATGACGGCAGCAATGTGATGTGTTGCAGGTGATGTTGATGACGGCAACAATAGTGATGTGTTGCAGGTGATGTTGATGATGGCAACAAAGTGATGTGTTGCAGGTGATGTTGATGACGGCAACAATAGTGATGTGTTGCAGGTGATGTTGATGACGGCAACAAAGTGATGTGTTGCAGGTGATGTTGATGACGGCAACAAAGTGATGTGTTGCAGGTGATGTCGATGACGGCAACAAAGTGATGTGTTGCAGGTGATGTTGATGACGGCAACAAAGTGATGTGTTGCAGGTGATGTTGATGACGGCAATACTGTGATGGATTACATGGAGCAGGAGCGGAATCGTGGCATCACAATTACATCTGCTGCGATCACTTTCTTGTGGAATAAGTACAAGATCAACCTGATTGACACTCCAGGTAGACAGATATCCTATCAACATGAACAATTAAACCTAAAAATAAGAATTTAAATAGGATGATGTTTATGTATGTGTGAGCATTCATGTTCCATGTTCCTCTGTATAAAGTCTGAAAATTTGCCTACAATTAAACATTTGATAATGCACAAAATATAAAAAAATAATAAGAATAGTCCAAAATGGTATTGACACTGTTGCCATGCAGCTCGTAGCAGAGAATGTGATAATAAATCAATTCCTGGTTACGTTAGACGGATATTTAAATGTGTACAATAACTTGACTGTTTACTAGGCCATGTTGACTTCACACTGGAAGTTGAGAGGTCACTGCGAGTGCTGGATGGTGCTGTGACGGTACTTGATGCGTCAGCAGGTACATCTTATCTGGTGACATAGCAACCATGTGCAACCATTCTCTGAAACAGCATTCTGTTAAATAACATTCAACGAGACAGTGTTCCACAAGACAATTAGACAATGTTCTTGGTACTTGTGAGGCAGTAACGTGGTACATTCTAAGTAGATTTTTGACAGAATTAAAAAAAAATTTAAATCAATAGAGTACATGTTTGGTATGAATGCCAGGGCTGACAACTAACTAAACTATGTACCACCCTCTGTTTTTAAACCAAGAAAGCCACTTTCCCTGTGGATCAGTTTCAGACTTCATATCCAGTTGTCAGTTTGTGTTGATGTTGTTAGTGTGAGGTTCCTGTGATCCTGTTTTAGGCGTTGAGGCACAGACAGTGACAGTGTGGCATCAGGCAGACAGGTACAATGTGCCACGCATCGTCTACCTCAACAAGATGGACAAACTTGGAGCTGACTTTGATGAGTCAGTGCATTCACTGCAGGAGAAACTAGGAGTTGTGCCATATATCATACAACTGCCCATTGGAAACGAGGCTAATTTCACTGGTGTCATTGACCTACTGGCAATGGAGAAACTTATTTGGGCAAAGGGAGGCAACACCGATGGTCGATCATATGACAGAGTTCCACTGAACAAGCAGCAAGATGAAAGCTCATTCAAAGCTGCCTCTGAGGCCAGGATGCAGCTGGTCGAACAACTGGCAAATGTTGACAGTAATTTAGGTGAATTATTTTTGAGTGACAGTAAGATATCAGAGCAGGATTTGCATCGTGCACTGCGTCGTGTGACCCTCACATGCGCTGGTGTCCCTGTACTTTGTGGCAGCTCATTCAAGAACAAAGGTGTCCAGCCTCTTCTAGATGCTGTGCTTCGTTACCTACCGGACCCAACCCAACGCACACACAGATTCGTTGACTACTACAAGGACAATCTGTGTGCACTTGCATTTAAGATAATACATGACAAGCAGCGTGGACCTCTGACGTTCCTGCGGTTGTACACGGGTGACATCAAGACAGGCAGCACGGTGTACAATGTGACACGTAACAGCACGGAGAAGGTCACTCGTCTGCTGCAGGTGTCAGCAGATGACCTCACTGATCTAAGAGTGGCCTCAGCAGGCAACATTGTGGCAGTGGCTGGACTACGACAGGTACACTCTGCAAACAAGTCACTGTTTCCTTCTTTATCTTTCTGCATTTCACACATATGCCATATTAGGTTGGTTTGGAACAATCATTATCTTTAAATGTGCCACACTTGGCATTATATGCTATTAGCATTATTAAAAAAGTATACATCAGTAAAACACAAATCTTAGTAGACAGTTGCATTTTGACTGGTATCTAAAGGTAATTAATATAGACTATGCCTTTAGCATACCATGTTTGTGGTAAAAAAATGTATGGCTTTGTGTTGGTATTACTGGTTGAACATAGATTTTCGCTGGTGATTTTTGTTGCCTGCTTGAAAAGTTAGTAAATACAGAACTTTACAAGGAAACATAGATACCCGTGTAAATTGTTTTTTGTTTGAAAATTGTTAAAGATTGTGAATCAACATTTTACAAATGTGAATCAACATTTGAAGCAACTAATGAAAAGGCAGAATTCAGGTTTGATTGGCCATAATAATGTCTGACTGCACTTTTCATACTTTTAACAGCAATACAGTAAATAGTGATGATTAGTAAATCAAACTAATCTGTTTTTCAGACAATCACTGGTGATACATTAGTGGCATCTCATCAGGTGGCGAATGCTGCACAGAAGGCCTACCATGCAGAACACCCATCCACAGATGACATCAATGACATGTCGGATGACAGCACACCAGTGTTGGTGGGTGTCACGCTTCCCGATCCAGTGTTCTTTTGTGCCATAGAGCCAGTGTCAATGAGTCAGCAGAGGGCACTGGATGATGCCCTGGACTGTCTGACCAAGGAGGACCCGAGTTTACGGGTCACTCACAATGCTGACACAGGCCAGGTGGTCCTGGCAGGCATGGGGGAACTACACTTGGAGGTGATACAGGATCGTCTACTCAAGGTAGGGCAGTTCACTCAAGGCCAGATGTGTAGTTACTGCTCATATGAATACATCATTTAGTCATGGCAAGATTTGATATGAATACATCATTCAATGATGACAAAATGTGTAATTATAGCCCATGTGAATACATCATCCAGTGATGGCAAGATGCATGATTAGAGACCTCATGAATACATCATTCAATCATGGCAAGATGTGTAATTAGAGCCCTTATGAATACATAATTCACTCTTGGTCAGATTTTAATTAGGATATATCATTCAGTCATGGCCAGATGTGTAATTAGAGCCCAGATGAATACATAATTCAGTCATGACCAGATGTGTAATTAGAGCCCAGATGAATACATAATTCAGTCATGACCAGATGTGTAATTAGAGCCCAGATGAATACATAATTCAGTCATGACCAGATGTGTAATTAGAGCCCAGATGAATACATAATTCAGTCATGACCAGATGTGTAATTAAAGCCCAGATGAATACGTCATTCAATCATGGCCATATGCACAATTAGAACCCAGATGAATACATCATTCAGTCATAACCAGATGCATTATTAGATCCAAAATGATGAATTCATTCAGTCATGGCCAGATCCATTATTAAAGCCCAGACGAATACATCATTCAGTCATGGCCAGATGCATTATTAAAGCGGAGATAAATACATCATTCAGTCGTGGCTTATTAGGGCCATAGCCAGAAACCATATGAATTCATAATTTGGTCAGTATATGACATAACAGATAACAAATGCTTAATATGTACATTGCCATTACATCATTGTTTGGGTGTTGTGTCCTCCAGGAGTACGGACTGGAGGTGGACTTAGGACATCTGCAGATTGCTTACAGAGAATCCATCTTGGAATCCGTGACAGAGAAACATACGTTGGACAAGACGATTGCAGAGCAGCGCCATCTGGTGACTGTGGCACTGTCAGTGCACCCAAACCCTGGTGGTGAGCTTCAGAAACACATAGACATTGCTCCTGACAGTGAACTGTTGAAGACACGGATTAGACGGCAACATCTGCAGGGGATTGACGGTGGTCTGCGATCAGGACTGGCTCGCGGTGAGCAGTGCCAGCAATTCTAACTTGGAATATATTATCACAGTTTCGTTTTAAGTGATCTTTCAAGATATTAATGATTGAAAGTGACAAGTGTAGAATAGAAGTATATACCTAATGTTAGTGGGGACTGTCGGTGAAATTATAAATTGCTGGTTATGGAGTATTTTGTAGGGTGTTGAAGTAGACTATGTAGATATATTTTAATTGTCAACAAAGTGGCTGGTGGTTTACTACTGTGACCCTTAGCCATGATGTTTGGTGTCATACATGTAAATGAAAAAGATAGTTTTTTGAAACATTTTTATTCAGAAAAATGTATCTTTAATAAATACAGATATTGGTATTAGCCTAAAAAATTTATCCATGTTTTCTTCAAATGATTAAGTCAAATTTGTGCTAATTTTATAAATGCCATATGAAATAAGATTAGAGAAGTCTGAGCAAATTAATCATATTTTAAAGTGCACGTGTATATAGCTATCTACACCTGATAATGTAATTATATATCTGTACAGGATGGTATCATTATTTGTCTAAGAACTGTTTATATCAAAGCAGTCTTTTATCAGGCTTAGCTTCACTCAAACATAATTTGTCCACTTTCTTCAATTATTTTCCTTTTCTGTATTGCAATACCCAATATGATGCATATTGCTACTACAAGTATACAGTATTTTCAGTCAGTGCTGAAAGTTGTATCTTTTGGATTTGTTAATTTTTGGTCATGCATCAGTTGGAAAATATATTGTTATTTCTGTATAATTGTATACATATCGCTGTCTACTGTATTTGTAACTCTAAAGCACTGTTTCAGGGCCACTACTTGGGTATCCCATGATGCATGTGAAGGTTGAGCTGCATGAGTTCCATGCACGATACGGCACATCAGTTCCCATGATCACAGCGTGCACAGCCGAGTGTATCTACCAGGCTCTACAGATGGCAGCACCTGTCATACTCGAACCTGTCATGCAACTTGAGGTCTGTAGAAGTTATATCCAAAGTTATCATGAGGTATGGACTGTATTGACAGGTTGTGTTCCTTAGAGTCAATACAGTAATATCTGTAAAGTGGGTTATGCTTTCAGAAATAATGCAAGAAGTTTCCCAGGGGGTACGCTAGTATGTGCAGTAATGTAACTTTGTATGGTCCACGAAGGAGAAATATTAAATTTACAGAAAAAGTTTTCCAAGTTAAGATACTTCGTATACCTAAGCTATTCGTATGTTACAATGATTTCACTTCATTGCAATGGTTAGTGCATTTAGTGCCTATGCCATCAAGTCCACCCCCAAAACTTGGCTCTTTTGTCTCTTGTGCCAAATGTTTGATGCGGACCACAAAGCGTCTGACCCACTGAGGTGGCTCTCATGGAGGAATGGTGTCTAAAGTGGAGTCGCAGAAAAAGGAGATCACCGAATCGTTTGACCACATTGGTAAGGAGCAGTCTCAAAAATTCATCGAGAAACTCTGACAAATGTGGCTCTTGAAGCTGGTGTGCTTTCACCTGAATTCTATTAATAAGTCACTCCAAGGCCAGTTCACTACAGTAGTTGTGGACAATGTACAAGCATTCATCATGAAGATAGAGCTGTGGGACGGCAAGATCAAGAAAGGAAACTACATATTTGAACACCTAAAAACAACATGTTTGAAGACCTAAGTGCGGCGCTTCAGGATGAAGAAATGGTACATGGAAACATGGGGCAACTTGTGCAGGCTCACCTGCCTTCCATGCAGACATACTTCCCGGATCTGAATGCGCTGGATTCGAATTTTGTCTGTTCAGTGTGGACGACCGACCTCTCGCCACTGTACATGATGCATTTGCAGCTCTTCACCTGATCAATTTCTCTTCTAAGATGAGCAAATCACATCCATCTGTGGCAGGAGTACCCATGAGGACATTGTTGATGTTTCCATCTACATATCGCTGCGAGCAAGGATTCTGCATGAAAATTTCATGCCCGACTGTATGAAGGATGACCTCTGCATCTCCTTGTCCAAAACGGTTCCCCGAATCAAGGCCTTGGTTTTGACCAAGCAAGATCAGCCCTCACATTGAGATGGGTTCTTGAATACCGATTTTTTATCCTGCCTCCATTCAGCATACAGTTTTGTTCACCTCTTTAATAAAATGTGTATCACTGAACTAAATGTTGAATGTCGTTTCTTCTATGATTCTATGTCACTATGATGGGGTACCCGGCCGATCATTTCGGGGGGTATGCGGGTAGAAAATGGTTGGGAACTGCTGTGTTAAGCTGTGATTCAGTATATATTCTAAGATTGGGACCTATCATGGAGGTCACACATGTTGACCTTTGTAGCCATCTTTGATTTTTCCATTATGAAGGATATAATAAAAGGTGTAATAATGTATAATTTATAAATATGATCCATGAATAATAATATATAGTGTAACTGTATCAGCAGACTTTTAACATAAGCTATACATTATAATAGCTATGACATTACAGTTTTTTCATGCACATTTTGCAGAGTAAAATCTACATTTTTGCTATCTTGTAAATTGTTCATGATTTTACATCATTGTTTATTGTCTTATAATTGGTACATATGTGCCAGTCGGTCAACTTGAATGTTTATTTATGTACAAAGCTGTTGCATTGTGTTTAGATAACAACCAATGAGAGTCGACTTGGAGTAGTGCTCACAGATCTCTCGCAGCGTCGCAGTCAGATAGAAAACATCGCAGCACGACAACAGTATCGCATTATTTCTGCAAAAACTCCACTTGCTGAGATGGTTGGTTATGCAACCCGGCTGCGAACTGTCACGTCCGGCATGGCACATTTCTCAATGGAACTCGCTAACTACCAGCAGATGAGTGACCAGGAGCTGAGGGAAGT
Organism: Lamellibrachia satsuma; assembly: GCA_033239005.1. NCBI lineage: Eukaryota > Metazoa > Annelida > Polychaeta > Sabellida > Siboglinidae > Lamellibrachia > Lamellibrachia satsuma. The sequence goes on along the minus strand of BSQZ01000063.1, from coordinate 2,836,800 downwards.
GACCAAGCAGCTGACCGGCTTCACTGGCACCTTATGATGACACCGCACATGGTCGGATTGTGGTGCTTAGTTTTGCAATGTAAACTGAATTTATTTCTTGGCGCTGGATCTACAGTTGTGATTTAGGAATGTTTTATGTTTGAATAATACATTTTTATCTGTGTACAAATAAATAAATAAAAATAAGTTATGGACATTTGTGTTATTTCCTATCCACAAGGTGGCAGCACTTAAGTTTTTCACATCACATTTTTTGTAATGATGATTTCACTACCATAAACTTGTAATGTTACTGGTAATTGCCTAATACCGAACTGAACAGTTCAATCTGTTAATCCCCACTCTCATTTCCACCTCTCTTGCTCTGCAATGTTAGTTTCGAGGAGAGAAGATTTATGAACTTCGTGTATTACAGTAGTCGTAGTAGTCACAGTTTCTTTTAAAACTCCATGATGGGACATGTACAATAAAACTGGTTTCAGTGAAATCGTGGTTTTGGTGTTTTGAGCTCAGTGATTCTCTAATGCAGTGTATGTACAAAATTGTCGTGTCCTGTGCAGCGTCACAAGATTCTTTGAAAAAAAAATTACATTGAGTAAAGGACAATGATTTCAGTAAAGAAACGTTTACCGGGACACAGTGAATCACTTGCCAAATTGAGCCACTGTACCCCGATTCACTGTACCCCGAATGCACTCGATACACATGTGAAATGGATTATCCACACTAAATCACAAAAACAATAGTTAAATTTTACTTTTGATAGTCAAAAACATACTTTACCTTGCTATTCTTCACCAGCACAGTCTGTCTTGTTCTTAAGCTGTAATTCAGATGGGGATTGTCTAGAGGTATGAACTGATGACAACGTCATCATCTTGGGATTCCTATGTCTCGGTTTCTATAAATAGCCACAGAATCACTGTGACCCTTGATCCATTGTGCCCCAGTCTCCCCAGTGTGTGTATGTATCAATGTGTACAGTTACATGTGAGCGAGTATTGTTGAACTGACAGAGTGACATGACTGTAGGTTGTGTAGTGTGTGTATGTAGTATACCCGTATACAGCTAGAATACATATTGACTACACCCCCAGTATACAGCTAGAATACATATTGACTACAGGCCCAGTACACAGCTAGAATACATATTGACTACACCCCCAGTACACAGCTAGAATACATATTGACTACACAGCTAGAATACATAGTGACTGCACCCCAGTACACAGCTAGAATGCATAGTCATTGCACCCCAGTACACGGCTAGAATACATAGTCACTGCACCCGTAGTGCACAGCTAGAATACATACCCACTACACCCCAGTACACAGCTAGAATACTTAGTGACTGCACCCCCAGTACACAGCTAGAATACATAGTGATTGCACCCCAATACACAGCTAGAATGCATACCCACTACACCCCCAGTACACAGCTAGAATACTTAGTTACTGCACCCCCAGTATATAGCTAGAATACACAGTGACTCTACCCCAGTACACAGCTAAAATACTTAGTGATTGCACCCCCAGTACACAGCTAGAATACATACCCACTACACCCCCAGTACGCAGCTAGAATACTTAGTGACTGCACCCCCAGTACATAGATAGAATACACAGTGACTCTACCCCAGTACACATAATACAAAATGACTCCACCCCAGTACACAGCTAGAATACACAGTGACTCCATCTCAGTACACAGCTAGAATACACAATGACTGCACCCAGTACACAACTAGAATACACAGTGACTGCACCCCAGTACACAGCTAGAATACACAATGACTGCACACCGGTACACAGCTAGAATACACAGTGACTACACCCCAGTACACAGCTAGAATATATAGTGATTGCACCCCCAGTACACAGCTAGAATACATAGTAACTTCACCCCAGTACACAGCTAGAATGCATAGTCATTGCACCCCCAGTACACAGGTAGAATACATAGTGACTGCAACCCCAGTACACAGGTAGAATACATAGTGACTGCACCCCCAGTACACATCTAGAATACATAGTGACTGCACCCCAGTACACAGCTAGAACGCATACCCAATGCACCTTCAGTACACAGCTAGAATACTTAGTGACTGCACCCCCATTACATAGCTAGAATACACAGTGACTACTCCCCAGTACACAGCTAGAATACACAATGATTGCACCGCAGTACACAGCTAGAATACTTAGTAACTGCACCCCCACACAGCTAGTATACACAATGACTGCACCCCAGTACACAGCTAGAATACATACCCACTACACCCCAGTACACAGCTAGAATACTTAGTGACTGCACCCCCAGTACACAGCTAGAATACATAGTGATTGCACCCCAATACACAGCTAGAATGCATACCCACTACACCCCCAGTACACAGCTAGAATACTTAGTTACTGCACCCCCAGTATATAGCTAGAATACACAGTGACTCTACCCCAGTACACAGCTAAAATACTTAGTGATTGCACCCCCAGTACACAGCTAGAATACATACCCACTACACCCCCAGTACGCAGCTAGAATACTTAGTGACTGCACCCCCAGTACATAGATAGAATACACAGTGACTCTACCCCAGTACACATAATACAAAATGACTCCACCCCAGTACACAGCTAGAATACACAGTGACTCCATCTCAGTACACAGCTAGAATACACAATGACTGCACCCAGTACACAACTAGAATACACAGTGACTGCACCCCAGTACACAGCTAGAATACACAATGACTGCACACCGGTACACAGCTAGAATACACAGTGACTACACCCCAGTACACAGCTAGAATATATAGTGATTGCACCCCCAGTACACAGCTAGAATACATAGTAACTTCACCCCAGTACACAGCTAGAATGCATAGTCATTGCACCCCCAGTACACAGGTAGAATACATAGTGACTGCAACCCCAGTACACAGGTAGAATACATAGTGATTGCACCCCCAGTACACATCTAGAATACATAGTGACTGCACCCCAGTACACAGCTAGAACGCATACCCAATGCACCTTCAGTACACAGCTAGAATACTTAGTGACTGCACCCCCATTACATAGCTAGAATACACAGTGACTACTCCTCAGTACACAGCTAGAATACACAATGATTGCACCGCAGTACACAGCTAGAATACTTAGTAACTGCACCCCCACACAGCTAGTATACACAATGACTGCACCCCAGTACACAGCTAGAATACATACCCAGTACACCCCCAGTACACAGCTAGAATACACAGTGACTGCACCCCAGAACACAGCTAGAATACATACCCAGTACACCCCCAGTACACAGCTAGAATACATACCCACTACACCCCCAGTACACAGCAAGAATACACACAGAGTGACTGCACCCCAGTATACGGCTAGAATACATAGTCACAACACTTCTAGTACATGGGTAGAATGCATAGTCATAACACCTCTAGTACATGGCTAGAATGCATAGTCAAAACATCTCTAGTACACGGCTAGAATACACAGTCACAACACCTCTAGTACATGGCTAGAATACATAGTCACAACACCTCTAGTACACGGCTAGAATACATAGTCACAACACCTCTAGTAAACGGCTAGAATACATAGTCACAATGCCTCTAGTACACAGCTAGAATACATAGTCACAACACCTCTAGTACATGGCTAGAATGCATAGTCACAACACCTCTAGTACACGGCTAGAATACATAGTCACAACACCTCTAGTACACGGCTAGAATACATAGTCACAAAACCTTTAGTAAACGGCTAGAATACATAGTCACAATGCCTCTAGTACACAGCTAGAATACATAGTCACAACACCTCTAGTACACGGCTAGAATGCATAGTCACAACACCTCTAGTACACGGCTAGAATACATAGTCACAACACCTCTAGTACACGGCTAGAATACATAGTCACAACGCCTCTAGTACACGGCTAGAATACATAGTCGCTGCACCCTCAGCACACAGATAGAATACATACCCACTACACCCCCAGTGCACAGCTAGAATACATATTGACTACACCCCCAGTACACAACTAGAATACATATTGATTACACCCCCAGTACACAGCTAGAATTCATATTGATTACACCCCCAGTACACAGCTAGAACACATATTGATTACACCCCCAGTACACAGCTAGAATACATATTGAATACAACCCCAGTATACAGCTAGAATACATATTGACTGCATCCCCAGTACACAGCTAGAATACATATTGACTACACCCCCAGTACACAGCTAGAATACATATTGACTACACCCCAGTACACTGCTAGAATACTTAGTGACTGCACCCCCAGTACACAGCTAGAATACATAGTGATTGCACCCCAATACACAGCTAGAATGCATACCCACTACACCCCCAGTACACAGCTAGAATACTTAGTTACTGCACCCCCAGTATATAGCTAGAATACACAGTGACTCTACCCCAGTACACAGCTACAATACTTAGTGATTGCACCCCCAGTACACAGCTAGAATACATACCCACTACACCCCCAGTACGCAGCTAGAATACTTAGTGACTGCTCCCCCAGTACATAGATAGAATACACAGTGACTCTACCCCAGTACACAGAATACACAATGACTCCAACCCAGTACACAGCTAGAATACACCGTGACTCCACCTCAGTACACAGCTAGAATACACAATGCATGCACCCAGTACACAACTAGAATACACAGTGACTGCACCCCAGGGCACAGCTAGAATACATATTGACTGCACCCCCAGGGCACAGCTAGAATACATATTGACTGCGCCCCCAGTGCACATCTAGAATACATATTGACTACACCCCCAGTACACAGCTAGAATACATATTGACTGCATCCCCAGTACACAGCTAGAATACATATTGACTACACCCCCAGTACACAACAAGAATACATATTGACTACACCCCCAGTACAAAAGTAGAATACGTACCCACTACACCCCCAGTACACAGCTAGAATACATATTGACTGCATCCCCAGTACAAAAGTAGAATACGTACCCACTACACCCCCAGTACACAGCTAAAATACATATTGACTGCATCCCCAGTACACAGCTAGAATACATATTGACTACACCCCCAGTACACAGCTAGAATACATATTGACTACACCCCCAGTACACAACTAGAATACATAGTGACTGCACCCCCAGTACACAGCTAGAATACATAGTGACTGCACCCCAGTACACAACTAGAATGCATAGTCATTGCACCCCCAGTGCACAGGTAGAATACATAGTGACTGCAACCCCAGTACACAGGTAGAATACATAGTGACTGCACCCCCAGTACACATCTAGAATACATAGTGACTGCACCCCAGTACACAGCTAGAATGCATACCCAATGCACCCTCAGTACACAGCTAGAATACTTAGTGACTGCACCCCCATTACATAGCAAGAATACACAGTGACTACTCCCCAGTACACAGCTAGAATACACAATGATTGCACCGCAGTACACAGCTAGAATACTTAGTAAATGCACCCCCGCACAGCTAAAATACACAATGACTGCACCCCAGTACACAGCTAGAATACATACCAATACACCCCCAGTACACAGCTAGAATACACAGTGACTGCACGCCAGAACACAGCTAGAATACATACCCAGTACACCCCCTGTACACAGCTAGAATACATATTGACCGCATCCCCAGTACACAGCTAGAATACATATTGACTACACCCCCAGTACACAGCTAGAATGCATATTGACTACAGGCCCAGTACACAGCTAGAATACATATTGACTACAGGCCCAGTACACAGCTAGAATACATATTCACTACACCCCCAGTGCACAGTTAGAACACATATTGACTACACCCCCAGTACACAGATAGAATACATATCGATTACACTTCAAGTATACAGCTAGAATACATATTGACTACAGGCCCAGTGCACAGCTAGAATACATATTGACTACACCTCCAGTACACAGCTAGAATACATATTGACTACACCCCCAGTATAAAGCTAGAATACATATTGACTACACCCCAGTACACAGCTAGAATACTTAGTGACTGCACCCCCAGTACACAGCTAGAATACATAGTGATTGCACTCCAATGCACAGCTAGAATGCATACCCACTACACCCCCAGTACACAGCTAGAATACATACCCAGTACACCCCCAGTACACAGCTAGAATACACAGTGACTGCACGCCAGAACACAGCTAGAATACATACCCAGTACACCCCCAGTACACAGCTAGAATACATATTGACAGCATCCCCAGTACACAGCTAGAATACATACCCAGTACACCCCCAGTACACAGCTAGAATACATGTTGACTACACCCCCAGTACACATCTAGAATACATACCCAGTACACCCCCAGTACACAGCTAGAATACATATTGACAGCATCCCCAGTACACAGCTAGAATACATATTGACTACAGCCCCAGTGCACAGCTAGAATACATATTGACTACACCCCCAGTACACAGCTAGCATACATGTTGACTACACCCCCAGTACACATCTAGAATACATACCCACTACACCCCCAGTACACAGCTAGAATACATATTCACTACACCCCCAGTGCACAGCTAGAACACATATTGACTACACCCCCAGTACACATCTAGAATACATACCCACTACACCCCCAGTACACAGCTAGAACACATATTGACTACACCCCTAGTACACAGATAGAATACATATCGATTACACCCCCAGTATACAGCTAGAATACATATTGACTACAGGCCCAGTGCACAGCTAGAATACATATTGACTACACCCCCAGTATACAGCTAGAATACATATTGACTGCACCCCCAGTACACAGCTAGAATACATATTGACTACACCCCCAGTATACAGCTAGAATACATATTGACTACACCCCAGTACACAGCTAGAATACTTAGTGACTGCACCCCCAGTACACAGCTAGAATACATAGTGATTGCACTCCAATGCACAGCTAGAATGCATACCCACTACACCCCCAGTACACAGGTAGAATACATATTGATTACACCCCCCAGTATACAGCTAGAATACATATTGACTACAGGCCCAGTACACAGCTAGAATACATATTGACTACACCCCCAGTACACAGCTAGAATACATATTGACTACACCCTCAGTACACAGCTAGAATACATATTGACTACACCCCCAGTACACAGCTAGAAAACATATTGAGTACACCCCCAGTATACAGCTAGAATACATATTGACTACAAGCCCAGTACACAGCTAGAATACATATTAACTACACCCCCAGTACACAGCTAGAATACACATTGACTACAGGCCCAGTACACAGCTAGAATACATATTGACTACAGGCCCAGTACACAGCTAGAATACATATTGACTACAGGCCCAGTACACAGCTAGAATACATATTGACTACAGGCCCAGTACACAGCTAGAATACATATTGACTACAGGCCCAGTACACAGCTAGAATACATATTGACTACAGGCCCAGTACACAGCTAGAATACATATTGACTACACCCCCAGTACACAGCTAGAATACACAATGACTACAGGCCCAGTACACAGCTAGAATACATATTGACTACAGGCCCAGTACACAGCTAGAATACATATTGACTACAGGCCCAGTACACAGCTAGAATACACATTGACTACAGGCCCAGTACACAGCTAGAATACACATTGACTACAGGCCCAGTACACAGCTAGAATACATATTGACTACAGGCCCAGTACACAGCTAGAATACATATTGACTACAGGCCCAGTACACAGCTAGAATACATATTGACTACAGCCCCAGTACACAGCTAGAATACATATTGACTACACCCCCAGTACACAGCTAGAATACATACCCACTACACCCCCAGTACACAGCTAGAATACATATTCACTACACCCCCAGTGCACAGCTAGAACACATATTGACAGCATCCCCAGTACACAGCTAGAATACATATTGACTACACCCCCTGTACACAGCTAGAATACATATTGACTGCATCCCTAGTACACAACTAGAATACTTAGTGACTACACACCCAGTACACAGCTAGAATACATATTGATTACACCCCCAGTATACAGCTAGAATACATATTGACTACACCCCCAGTACACAGCTAGAATACATATTGACTACACCCCCTGTACACAGCTAGAATACATATTGACTGCATCCCTAGTACACAACTAGAATACTTAGTGACTGCACCCCCAGTATACAGCTAGAATACATATTGATTACACCCCCAGTATACAGCTAGAATACATACCCACTACACCCCCAGTACACAGCTAGAATACATACCCACTACACCCCCAGTACACAGCTAGAATACATATTCACTACACCCCCAGTGCACAGCTAGAACACATATTGACTACACCCCCAGTACACAGCTAGAATACATATTGACTGCATCCCTAGTACACAACTAGAATACATACCCACTATACCCCCAGTACACAGCTAGAATACATACCCACTACACCCCCAGTACACAGCTAGAATACATATTCACTACACCCCCAGTGCACAGCTAGAACACATATTGACTACACCCCCAGTACACAGCTAGAATACATATCGATTACACCCCCAGTATACAGCTAGAATACATATTGACTACAGGCCCAGTGCACAGCTAGAATACATATTGACTACACCCCCAGTATACAGCTAGAATACATATTGACTACAGGCCCAGTGCACAGCTAGAAGACATGTTGACTACACCCCCAGTACACAGCTAGAATACATATTGACTACACCCCCAGTATACAGCTAGAATACATATTGACTACACCCCAGTACACAGCTAGAATACTTAGTGACTGCACCCCCAGTACACAGTTAGAATACATAGTGATTGCACTCCAATGCACAGCTAGAATGCATACCCACTACACCCCCAGTACACAGGTAGAATACATATTGATTACACCCCCCAGTATACAGCTAGAATAAATATTGACTACAGGCCCAGTACACAGCTAGAATACATATTGACTACACCCTCAGTACACAGCTAGAATACATATTGACTACACCCTCAGTACACAGCTAGAATACATACCCACTACACCCCCAGTACACAGCTAGAATACATATTGACTACAAGCCCAGTACACAGCTAGAATACATATTAACTACACCCCCAGTGCACAGCTAGAACACATATTGACTACACCCTCAGTACACAGCTAGAATACATACCCACTACACCCCCACTACACAGCTAGAATACATATTGACTACAAGCCCAGTACACAGCTAGAATACATATTAACTACATGCCCAGTACACAGCTAGAATACGTATTGACTACACCCCCAGTACACAGCTAGAATACATATTGACTACACCCCCAGTACACAGCTAGAATACATACCCACTACACCCCAGTACACAGCTAGAATACATATTGACTACACCCCCAGTACACAGCTAAAATACATACCCACTACACCCCCAGTACACAGCTAGAATACATACCCACTACACCCCCAGTGCACAGCTAGAATACTTATTGACTACAGGCCCAGTACACAGCTAGAATACATATTGACTACAGGCCCAGTACACAGCTAGAATACATATTGACTACACCCCCAGTACACAGCTAGAATACATATTGACTACACACCCAGTACACAGCTAGAATACATACCCACTACACCCCCAGTACACAGCTAGAATACATATTCACTACACCCCCAGTGCACAGCTAGAATACATATTGATTACATCCCCAGTACACAGATAGAATACATATTGACTGCACCCCCAGTACACAGCTAGAATACATATTTACTACACCCCCAGTGCACAGCTAGAATACTTATTGATTACATCCCTAGTACACAGCTAGAATACATATTGACTACAGGCCCAGTGCATAGATAGAATACATATTCACTACACCCCCAGTGTACAGCTAGAATACATATTGACTACAGGCCCAGTACACAGCTAGAATACATATTGACTACACCCCCAGTACACAGCTAGAATACATATTGACTGCATCCCTAGTACACAACTAGAATACATACCCACTACACCCCCAGTACACAGCTAGAATACATATTGACTACACCCCCAGTACACAGCTAGAATACATATTGACTACACCCCAATACACAGCTAGAATACATATTGACTGCATCCCTAGTACACAACTAGAATACATACCCACTAAACCCCCAGTAAACAGCTAGAATACATATTGACTACACCCCCAGTACACAGCTAGAATACATATTGACTACACCCCAGTACACAGCTAGAATACATATTGACTGCATCCCTAGTACACAACTAGAATACATACCCACTACACCCCCAGTACACAGCTAGAATACATATTGACTACACCCCCAGTACACAGCTAGAATACATATTGACTACACCCCCAGTACACAGCTAGAATACATATTGATTACACCCCAGTACACAGTTAGAATACATATTGACTACACCCCCAGTGCACAGCTAGAGTACATGTTGACTGCACCTCTAGTGCACAGCTAGAATACATATTGACTGCATCCCCAGTGCACAGCTAGAATACATACCCACTACACCCCCAGTACACAGCTAGAATACATATTGACTACACCCCCAGTGCACAGCTAGAATACATATTGACTGCACCCCCAGTGCACAGCTAGAATACATTTTGAATGCACCCCTTGTACACAACTAAAATACATACCCACTACACCCCCAGTACACAACCAGAATACATACCCACTACACCCCCAGTACACAGCTAGAATACATACCAACTACACCCCCAGTACACAGCTAGAATACATACCCACTACACCCCCAGTACACAGCTAGAATACATACCCACTACACCCCCAGTACACACCTAGAATACATACCCACTACACCCCCAGTACACAACCAGAATACATACCCACTACACCCCCAGTACACAGCTAGAATACATACCAACTACACCCCCAGTACACAGCTAGAACACATACCCACTACACCCCCAGTACACAGCTAGAATACATACCCACTACACCCCCAGTACACAACCAGAATACATACCCACTACACCCCCAGTACACAGCTAGAATACATACCAACTACACCCCCAGTACACAGCTAGAATACATACCCACTACACCCCCAGTACACACCTAGAATACATACCCACTACACCCCTAGTACACAACTAGAATACATACCCACTACACCCCCAGTACACAACTAGAACACATACCCACTACACCCCCAGTACACAGCTAGAATACATACCCACTACACCCCTAGTACACAACTAGAATACATACCCACTACACCCCCAGTACACACCTAGAATACATACCCACTACACCCCTAGTACACAACTAGAATACATACCCACTACACCCCCAGTACACACCTAGAATACATACCCACTACACCCCTAGTACACAACTAGAACACATACCCACTACACCCCCAGTACACAGCTTGAATACATACCCACTCCACCCCTAGTACACAACTAGAATACATACCCACTACACCCCCAGTACACAACTAGGACACATACCCACTACACCCCCAGTACACAGCTTGAATACATACCCACTCCACCCCTAGTACACAACTAGAATACATACCCACTACACCCCCAGTACACAACTAGGACACATACCCACTACACCCCCAGTACACAGCTAGAATACATACCCACTACACCCCACTACACAACTAGAACACATACCCACTACACCCCCAGTACACAGCTAGAATACATACCCACTCCACCCCTATTACACAACTAGAATACATACCCACTACACCCCCAGCACACAACAAGAACACATACCCACTACACCCCCAGTACACAGCTAGAATACATATCCACTACACCCCTAGTACACAACTAGAATACATACCCGCTACACCCCTAGTATACAGCTAGAATACATATTGACTGCATCCCCAGTACACAACTAGAATACGTACCCACTACACCCCCAGTACACAGCTAGAATACGTACCCACTACACCCCCAGTATACAGCTAGAATTAAAACCCACTACACCCCTAGTACACAGTTAGAATACATACCCACTACACCCCCAGTATACAGCTAGAATACATACCCACTACACCCCTAGTACACAGCTAGAATACGTACCCACTACACCCCCAGTATACAGCTAAAATATATACCCACTACACACCCAGTATACAGCTAGAATATATAGTCATTGTACTCCCAGTAATTTTTGTGTGGAGTAAAATTTACCGAGAATTACTTACTAATTTGAGTTGTTGAATACCGTATTGTATAAAGAGTGATATTGTGTGGTTAGTGGAAATAATTCATGAGTGTAAATAACTTTTTATTGTGAAGCTCCGGAAATAGATGTTTTAGCAGGGGATAATGTACGTAGCAGTTCTGCTATTTTTTATCAGAATAATATTTCTTGATTCTTTATATATTAGTTAAGCCTTTCAAGTACAATTGAATTGATCGGTCTTTGTTAGAGCCGACCAGTATTACGTAATGTGTTTGCTCAAGCATGCCCGTTTCCGCCTGGACAACGCGGGTTTGTTTATCTTGGAGAATGAAGCATATTAAGTGGGCAAGGACCGGAGTATTACCCGATTGAGATGTGTTTGCTTAGTGGACTAGACCATGACACGGTGATTGGTGAACTAATGTAATTTGTTATCTGAGAAACAAGAAGTATAAAAAGACACTGGATACACGTGTGATCATCTCGGCGAGCAGATCACGGTGAAGTAGAGTTGACACGGAAGGGTCGTGTAGCCCAGCGTGGGCGCCCGGATGTCAAGTGAAGGGCAAGTGAGTAAGCGTATGTCAGTAAGCCTTTGCGTATGTCAGTAAGACTTTGCGTATGTCAGTAAGACTTTGCGTATGCCAGTAAGACTTTGCGTATGTCGGTAGAATTGTATATTCTCCACTAAAGTTTAGAAGGAGAAGAGTAAATGTAAGAGAAGCAGTTATCGATCACACGACCGAGAGGCGCAACATAGATAGAAAGGCGTAGATGGACGCCCGTCCAGGCGTCTCGACTCGTGAGGCAACGAAGGCTTACGACGCGCACGACGACGGCGGACGGCGCGCGGGGCGAAGCGGACGGCCCGCTCTTCGATTGCAGACAGTACGCCCGACGACAGTGAACGGCTCGCTCTTCGATTGCAGAAAGTACGCCTGACGACAGTGAACGGCTCGCTCTTCGATTGCAGACAGTACGCCCGACGACAGTGAACGGCTCGCTCTTCGATTGCAGACAGTACGCCCGACGACAGTGAACGGCCCGCTCTTCGATTGCAGACGGTATGACCGACGACAGTGAACGGCCCGCTCTTCGATTGCAGACGGTATGACCGACGACAGTGAACGGCCCGCTCTTCGATTGCAGACAGTATGACCGACGACAGTGAACGGCTCGCTCTTCGATTGCAGACAGTACGCCCGACGACAGTGAACGGCTCGCTCTTCGATTGCAGACGGTACGCCCGACGACAGTGAACGGCCCGCTCTTCGATTGCAGACGGTATGACCGACGACAGTGAACGGCCCGCTCTTCGATTGCAGACGGTATGACCGACGACAGTGAACGGCCCGCTCTTCGATTGCAGACAGTATGACCGACGACAGTGAACGGCTCGCTCTTCGATTGCAGACAGTACGCCCGACGACAGTGAACGGCTCGCTCTTCGATTGCAGACAGTACGCCCGACGACAGTGAACGGCTCGCTCTTCGATTGCAGACAGTACGCCCTACGGCAGTGAACGGCCCGCTCTTCGATTGCAGACAGTACGCCCTACGACAGTGAACGGCTCGCTTTTCGATTGCAGACAGTACGCCCGACGACAGTGAACGGCTCGCTCTTCGACTGCAGACAGTACGCCCGACGACAGTGAACGGCCCGCTCTTCGACTGCAGACAGTACGCCCGACGACAGTGAACGGCCCGCTCTTCGACTGCAGACAGTACGCCCGACGACAGTGAACGGCCCGCTCTTCGACTGCAGACAGTACGCCCGACGACAGTGAACGGCCCGCTCTTCGACTGCAGACAGTACGCCCGACGACAGTGAACGGCTCGCTCTTCGACTACAGACAGTACGCCCGACGACAGTGAACGGCCCGCTCTTCGGCTGCAGACAGTACGCCCGACGACAGTGAACGGCCCGCTCTTCGACTGCAGACAGTACGCCCGACGACAGTGAACGGCTCGCTCTTCGACTGCAGACAGTACGCCCGACGACAGTGAACGGCTCGCTCTTCGACTGCAGACAGTACGCCCGACGACAGTGAACGGCTCGCTCTTCGACTGCAGACAGTACGCCCGACGACAGTGAACGGCTCGCTCTTCGACTGCAGACAGTACGCCCGACGACAGTGAACGGCTCGCTCTTCGACTGCAGACAGTACGCCCGACGACAGTGAACGGCTCGCTCTTCGACTGCAGACAGTACGCCCGACGACAGTGAACGGCTCGCTTTTCGATTGCAGACAGTACGCCCGACGACAGTGAACGGCTCGCTCTTCGACTGCAGACAGTACGCCCGACGACAGTGAACGGCTCGCTCTTCGACTGCAGACAGTACGCCCGACGACAGTGAACGGCTCGCTCTTCGACTGCAGACTGTACGCCCGACGACAGTGAACGGCCCGCTCTTCGATTGCAGACAGTACGCCCGACGACAGTGAACGGCTCGCTTTTCGATTGCAGACAGTACGCCCGACGACAGTGAACGGCTCGCTCTTCGACTGCAGACAGTACGCCCGACGACAGTGAACGGCCCGCTCTTCGATTGCAGAGAGTACACCCGACGACAGTGAACGGCCCGCTCTTCGATTGCAGACAGTACGCCCGACGACAGTGAACGGCTCGCTCTTCGACTGCAGATAGTACGCCCGACGACAGTGAACGGCCCGCTCTTCGATTGCAGACAGTACGCCCGACGACAGTGAACGGCTCGCTCTTCGACTGCAGACTGTACGCCCGACGACAGTGAACGGCCCGCTCTTCGACTGCAGACTGTACGCCCGACGACAGTGAACGGCTCGCTCTTCGACTGCAGACGGTGCACTATTCGGCAGCGGTAGGCTCGCTCTTCGACGACCGACTGTACGCTCTTCGGTTGCGGACGAGAGTGAAGACGAAGTGAGACGTCAAACGGCGACAACCCTCCGTTCACGACAACCGGGAAATCATCTCCATCTCCCATGAAAAGACGGGCGGTAATGGGGACACGCAGCCAAACAAAAGGCAGGCCTAATAAACGGTTTCTAAGAATGCAGAGACTCGACTGTGATGGTGTTTAGACATTAGATGCATCAAAATCAAATGTGATGTTGCTTAGGCATTTATATGCGTGAGATGTAATTAGGATGTTCTTTAGGTATCAAATGCCTTAGCATCAACTTAGCTACGGGCACAGAGAAGCGGTTGTAGGACTAGTCAAGTTAGATAAGCCTACACGCCAATGTGGTAGATCTCCCTGCGGAAACATTAATGAGATAGGTTTTTGTTTGAGTTTATGTTAGAACAGTTTTTTTGGTGTTAGGATTAGATGTTATTAGACGTTTCTACCACTACACTGGGTGATTAACCCCGGTCCGATTGTCAGAGGATCGGAAGATTATATTATATTACACAGACCCAGGAGTCTACTTGTTTCCTTGTAAATTACTTAGTAACTGTCGTGTATTAAATATTTATTTTTCTTCCACTTGTCTTCGTTGTCTTGTTCACTTGTGCAACTACCATTCATGAACGTTGAATTATACAAATGGGATATCCCGACTAGACCCTAGCCAAACTAGTGAGCGGAAACCCCGTCAATCCGTGACAGTTCTCAGTAGGGCAATCACAGTATACTGCAATGGACACGCACAAACCCAACAAATAAAAAGCCATAACACTGAGGATGGGAATGAACACTTGCAAACTGCATATTTTTGAAGGAAAAAACATTCAAAGTAGCCCCAGTTTACGGTACTGCAACCGACTCCATAACGTTTTTTGTGACAAGGCTTCCCAGCAAATGACGTAATAGCGCTGACATAGAGGCGCATAATAACGTGATCCGGCATTAACAAACAGGTTACGCAACTACGTGACCGACGCCGCATAACGACGACCTTACACAAATATTGTGTATACGTAAGCGAAAATCTTACATATACAACGAGAATGACCATGCTCATAATGGACAGTTGGTTGTGAGTAAATTATATATATATATATATATATATATATATATATATATATATATATATATATATATATATATATATATATATATTTATATATATATATATATAGAATATATATAGATACATATATACATATATATATATATATATATATATATATATATATATATATATATATATATATATGTATAGATGTGTGTATATATATATATATATATATATATATATATATATATTGTGTGTATATATATATATACATATATATATATATATATATATATATATATACATATATATATATATATATATATATATATATGTATGTATATATATATATATATACACACACACACACACTACCACCCACCCACCCATATATATATATATATATATATATATATATATATATATATATATATATATATATATATACATATACATATATGTATATATATATATATATATATATATATATATATATATATATATATATATACACACATACATATGTATACACATATACATACACACACATATATATACACACACACGTGTGTGTGTGTTTGTGTGTGTGTGTGTGTGTGTGTGTGTGTGTGTGTGTGTGTGTGTGTGTGTGTGTACACGTGTGTGTGTGTGTGTTTGTGTGTGTGTGTGTGTGTGTGTGTACACGTGTGTGTGTGATATATATATATATATATTTTTTAATATATATATATATATATATATATATATATATATATATATATATATATATATATATATATATATATATATATATATATATATATATATATGTATATATATATATATATATATATATATATATATATATATATATATATAATATTATAATAACTATTATAATAAGTTAACTAAATACAGGTATAATAATAATTTATAGATACAATGCAATATAAAACACGTATGTTGGGCTAAAATCCTATGGGAAACCCTATTGGCAGCGCACTAAAACAAAAGGGTTTAGGCAGTTTGTAATCAATTTGCAATTCCAGTTGTCCAACCACCAAGATTCGACCCCGCGATCCGACCATCGGAGATCCGACCCTTCGGTCCAACCACCGGAGATCCGATCCTTCGGTCCAACCACCGGAGATCCAACCCTTCGGTCCAACCACCGGAGATCCGACATCACGGCTCAACCATAAGAAATCCGACACCATAGTCCAACCACCGAGAAACCGCTCTCTACGGTATGGCCTCCGAGGAGCCGCTCTCTACGGTATGGCCTCCGAGGAGCCGCTCTCTACGGTATGGCTTCAGAGGAGCCGCTCTCTACGGAATGGCCACCGGGGAGCCGCTCTTGATGGCATGGTCACCGGGAGCTGTTCTCTACGGTATGGCCACCCGGGAGTCGCGCTCGACGGTAGGGTCACCTGGAAGCCGCTCTCTACGGCATGGCCACCTGGAAGCCGCCCTCACACGCCATGGCCTCTGGCGAGCCACTTTCTACGGTATGGCCAATGGGGAATCACTCTCTGTAATACGGCCACCGGGGAGCCTTTCTATGTGGTATGGACTCCCGGAGCCGCTCTCTACGGAATGGCCACCCAGGGAGCCGCTCTTTACGGCATGGCCGCCAGGGAGCTGCTCTCTACGGTATGGTCATCGGAGAGCCGCTCTATACGACCATCAGTGAGCCTCTATTAACGGCATGGCCACCGGGGAGCCGCTGTCGACGGTATAGCCACTGGCGAGCCGTTCTCGACGGACGGTCCTGCACCGAGGAGCCGGTCTCTACGGAATGGCCACCGGGGACCCGCTCTTTACCATATGGCTTCTCGGGAGCCGTCCTCTACGGTGTTGTCACCGTGGATCCGCTATCGACGGTCTAGGCACCAAGAGCCGTTATCGACGGTCTAGGCACCAAGAGCCGCTATCGACGGTAAGGCCATTGAATTGTCATTCACGCCGTTTTTATCGTATCAGGAAACGGCCACATGTGACAACTATTCAGTTTCGCATGTACGGGACTGAACGGTGGGGTGGGGTATTACGTCGAAGGAATCAATGTCGACGTTTGACGTAAATGATGTAACAATAGTTACGCGCAATTTTTAGCAAAGCTATACGTGTTTCAACCACTGTTACATGATCTACGTCAAATGTCCACCGAACGCTTCGTGAAACCGGCAACTGTACGTGATTTTTGGAGCATGAATTTGTCACTGCCATTTACCAACACTTGACTGGGTAGTGCAAAGAGTCATAAGCTCTTGCAGTGGTTGTCTTTTGTCCAGTGCAACTCCGGGCAACTCGACTAGTAACTAGATATGTTGGAGGAATAGGACAACGTAACAAGATAAAGACACACTGAGATACAACTAATTTTTATCAATCTGTTATCCTAGGTCATGGCAGAACATTATTCAGATTACGATATCTGACGAACATCTCTTATATGTGCGCAACAAACGCTGTGTAGTAGTTGGGGGAAATGTCCACATGTGTGGTAGATAATGTGTGACGTACTGACACATATATGAGTGACGTACCGACACAGCCGTGAGTGACGTACCGACACAGCCGCGATTGACGTACCGACACAGTCGAGTGAC
The DNA here is from genome assembly GCA_033239005.1 of Lamellibrachia satsuma. NCBI lineage: Eukaryota > Metazoa > Annelida > Polychaeta > Sabellida > Siboglinidae > Lamellibrachia > Lamellibrachia satsuma. Next base: position 2,817,967 of record BSQZ01000063.1, on the reverse strand, counting down.
GTACCGACACAACCGAGTGACGTACCGACACAACCGAGTGACGTACCGACACAACCGAGTGACGTACCGACACAGCAATGAGTGACGCGGTTGTTCACTATTCAGACGTGCGACTAAATATCCATTTAATGTATTTCATCGAGCGAGTACTATTTTCATTATTTCATAACAATCTATTAGTTAATAACATGTAAAAGTTAACGAATGCCTAAAAGCGCTGTCTTCAAATCCAGTGTTGTATCTAGGATATCGCAAAGGGAAGGCCAAACGGGGGAGGGGGAGGGGGAGGGGAGGAGAAAGCTTAGTCACCCATTAGTTTACCATGCCACCGTACAGTGGCTCAACGGGTTACATACGAATAAATCAGTAAGTTTAGCCAAACGGGAGTCATGGCCTATATGGCCCCCCTGAGTACCTGAAATTCGAAACGCACTTAACATAACATAGAAAAAAAACTATTATAAGTAGATACATATGCAGCTCTCGCAAAGTTATATAAATCTATGATTTGTCACTGACACCCATTTTGGACGCCATCCTGAATTTATGTCACAGAGCTGTGAAATTCGTATGCTCATTATTACAATGCACGCTTTAAGCATGTAATAACATTAATATTGACAACTTGTCAATTACCTCTAGGAATGTTATTTATGCAGGTTATAAGTCATTATGACTCATCAAACGAAGCAAACATCACGATGCCTCTGTAATGTAGATGTATATTTATACATATACTTCATGTCACCCTGACACTAAGACGAACACTGAATGTTTACTTATACTCGTGTCAGGTTATATAATACAGCAATGCGTTTCGTAAGTTTCCATGCACTGTCGCGCTCTCTTAAATATATAACAATTACTTTCTCCCCACACAAAACAATGACAAATGGGCACATTCTAAATATTGCAATGTTTATTCGAGAAACATTTCCCTCTATAATAACACCGGGTTGAACAATACCTCATTTTTCTTCTTCAGATGACGTTAGCGGCACGGTTCTCTATTCTCTATTTCTTTGATAGGAGGTATATGGATAATACAATCATTGGTCTAAATGATTTTTAATAATATTTGTCCGTTTTAATATTAAAGACTTATGAAAAGAAAATAACTTTTCCACAGTACTGACCAATGGAAGAAGATAACTGACTACATTTTTTCATAGTTTAGTTGTTGCACATTCACGTCTACTTCACTGACACCAACTCTACCGTTTCATACACTTGTGGTGTCGATTGAGATCTGTACTTCTAACTTGAAATTCTGTATATAGCCGTACAAATCCGCATAATATTTTTCATTTGTTAACCGCCTACAGCATTCATATTCCGATCGAGTTTCGCCATTTATCAGGCTGTGGAATATACCTATATCAGGTTTGTCGAAAATCTGCTAAGAATCAAATATATGTTAGGAGAATGACAGCATACTTGCTATTCGACCGCTTTGTCATTAATTTTTATTCTAGTGTGATGAAAACAAGAAAATATGTACGATTTTTCCATTTCAAGCAAATCCGTATTAAAACGGGATACGGCCATATTCTTCTCAAAACCCACAACACCCGTTGGGGAAACCGGGGGCTATTTGGACCAAAACAGCATATAAATATTTTTAATGCCAACGAAACGGCAACTATCTCCCGCATATAGCTAGTGCATAGTCAAATGCTTAATGCAATACACGTTTGCGCAATAATTCGTTTTATAAGGCCTCCTAAAGTGTTACAACAATTTACCCCGATGCGAGGCAAGTTGTAACAACCAGCGGGGCAAATTGTAACAGCCAGCGGGGCAAATTATAACAGCCAGCGGGGCAAATTGTAACAGTCATCGGGGCAAATTGTAACAGCCAGCGGGGCAAATTGTAACAGCCAGCGGGGCAAAATGTAACAGCCAGCGAGGCAAATTGTAACAGCCAGCGGGGCAAAATGTAACAGCCAGTGGGGCAAATTATAACAGTCAGTGGGGCAAATTGTAACAGCCAGCGGGGCTGTTGTAACATTTGTGTTTTACCATTGCGGCAAACTGTAACATAGCAATATAAACAAATTAATGACTTTAAATTGTTTTTAAACATATCTTTCAATAATGGCAAGGAAATGAACCCATTTTAAACGCCGGCGACTTGTAGCCTAACGTAGTCTCCCTATATTTTATAAAGTTACTGATGTTAAAGCTGCCTTGTCGCCGTTAGCACGAGGCCAATTCGAAGCGAGGACGAATCTTTATAGCGGTACATTGCTTTGTGTGCCTTGAACGACTTCCTTCACTGATGCAGGACAAACCAGGCTTTGCTTTGTGTCGAGTTCTCATGCTGACTGGGGCAAATCAATTAAAGCGGCAGAACAGGCCTTTTGGGAAGTTTGCTTTTACACCGTAGAAGGGTGTTAGAATAACATGACAAACAATCTAAGCGTCACGCGCAAACCATGCGACTGCTTCAGCGGCACTATAGGCCCAGGAAGACTGCCTTCCTGTATTGAGAGATATTATAGGTCAAGGAAGACTGCCTTCCTGTATTGAGAGACATTATAGGCCCAGGAAGACTGCCTTCCTGTATTGAGAGACATTATAGGCCCAGGAAGACTGCCTTCCTGTATTGTGAGACATTACAGGCCCAGGAAGACTGCCTATCTGTATTGCGAGACATTATAGGCCCAGGAAGACTGCCTTCCTGTATTGTGAGACATTATAGGCCCAGGAAGACTGCCTTCCTGTATTGTGAGACATTACAGGCCCAGGAAGACTGCCTTCCTGTATTGCGAGACATTATAGGTCCAGGAAGACTGCCTTCCTGTATTGTGAGACATTACAGGCCCAGGAAGACTGCCTTCCTGTGTTGCGAGACATTACAGGCCCAGGAAGACTGCCTTCCTGTGTTGCGAGACATTACAGGCCCAGGAAGACTGCCTTCCTGTGTTGCGAGACATTACAGGCCCAGGAAGACTGCCTTCCTGTATTGCGAGACATTACAGGCCCAGGAAGACTGCCTTCCTGTATTGCGAGACATTACAGGCCCAGGAAGACTGCCTTCCTGTATTGCGAGATATTATAGGCCCAGGAAGACTGCCTTCCTGTGTTGCGAGACATTGCAGGCCCAGGAAGACTGCCTTCCTGTGTTGCGAGACATTATAGGCCCAGGAAGACTGCCTTCCTGTATTGCGAGACATTACATGCCCAGGAAGACTGCCTTCTTGTATTGTGAGACATTACAAGCCCAGGAAGACTGCCTTCCTGTATTGCGAGACATTACAGGCCCAGGAAGACTGCCTTCCTGTATTGCGAGACATTACAGGCCCAGAAAGACTGTCTTCCTGTATTGCGAGACATTACAGGCCCAGGAAGACTGCCTTCCTGTATTGCGAGACATGCAAACAACGCGTGCTTGGCAAAGATATCCACCAATGAACATCAACTAGCTTAAATCGCGATGGTCTAAATTTAATTAATTGTGGAGGCAGACATCGGGACACTTGCGGTGTTATGCAACTTATAAGCGGCACACATGTGAGTTGTTTTCTGTTGGAATGACAACGATGTTTTGATTACAGCATTTCAGAATAGACGATGCCGCAATTTGACATAAGATTTTCAGGGTCACTTTAACCTGAGCAACTTGACCGGGGCAACTTGACCCGGGCATCTTTACACAAAAATAGCTTTTTATGATTGGTTGCAATCCTTCTTGACATAATTACCCGAAGAACACCGATAACCATGTTGGTAGCACTAACGTCAATATGGTGAAAATGGACCTTTATTTATCAACCATAAGCAGACGTAGCTAGACAATTACTTCAAACTATATCATAATTAACAATGTACTATTTGTAGATGCATCTTGATTGTTAAAAACTGCAAAAGGTATATTTGGTAACTGGTGCCAAAAGCGTATTGCTAAGGTAGTGTCGTACAAGTGGGCAACGCTCGGACAGGAGGCAACAGCGAGCTGAGAGCTACTATCTGTCCCTGGGGTAGGGGGTCCCAGGGGAAGGGGGTCCCGGGGGAGGGGGTCCCAGGGGCATGTCCCCAGATTTTCTTTAAAGGTCTAAAACAGGCCATTCTAAGAGGTTGAATAAATTGGATTAAGTGTTTAAATGAATTAAGTGTTGTTATGTTGATAACAATAGAACTGTTCGATTAATAATATATGTCAGTGGTGTTGTACACTCACCAGGCCACTTATGGTCTAAAGATGGTCACTGTTTGTATATATCCCGAATGAAGGATGGCTAGGGTATAATATAAAAGTCGTCGTTTATGTGTGAACTAGTCACTTGCCTGTTGAGACCAGTCCGTTGTTCACAGCTGAGCTGCCAGCGTCTTGACCGCCATGTTCCAGAAACTGCTGTCATGTTTACTGAACAAGATCAAACCAGACGGAGACGTGGTGGGGCAAATTGACAGCATCACTTTCTACCCCCTAAAGTCGGCTAAAGGCATTAAAATATGTGCAGCCAAGTGCACGAATAGTGGCATAAAATTAAAGAACAGTGATGTATACGACAGGTAAGTGCGTGCGGTGCTAATGTTACCTTCCTGTCTTTAAAAGGGATGGGTTGCATTGGCTGAAATATTGTGTATTGTGTATTGCGTTATTGTAATACTCAATTGCGAAGTATTTGCAGTATTGAAATTTGCAATTTAGTATTGCGAGTGCTTGGAAAACTTGGCAAAATTCTGTGATTCTGTGTTAAACAGCCCGATTATATTACTTGGGTAGTTATGAGCGAGTCAGGCGACTGCAGAAGTGTGGACAAGTAGCCATTATATATTCCTGCGACTGCATGCACCCTCAATGTCTCGCGTGCCTGAACATTGGAAAGCACCTGTGACTGCATGAACATTGTATGACACCTGTGACTGCATGAACATTGTATGACACCTGTGACTGCATGAACATTGTAGGACACCTGTGACTGCATGAACATTGTAGGACACATGTGACTGCATGAACATTGTATGACACATGTGACTGCATGAACATTGTATGACACCTGTGACTGTATGAACATTGTATGACACCTGTGACTGCATGAACATTGTATGACACATGTGACTGCATGAACATTGTATGACACCTGTGACTGCATGAACATTGTAGGACACCTGTGACTGCATGAACATTGTATGACACCTGTGACTGCATGAACATTGTAGGACACCTGTGACTGCATGAACATTGTATGACACATGTGACTGCATGAACATTGTATGACACCTGTGACTGCATGAAAATTGTAGGACACCTGTGACAGCATGAACACTGTATGACACATGTGACTGCATGAACATTGTATGACACCTGTGATTGCATGAACATTGTATGACACCTGTGACTGCATGAACATTGTATGACACATGTGACTGCATGAACATTGTATGACACCTGTGACTGCATGAACATTGTATGACACATGTGACTGCATGAACATTGTATGACACATGTGACTGTATGAACATTGTATGACACATGTGACTGCATGAACATTGTATGACATATGTGACTGCATGAACATTGTATGACACCTGTGACTGCATGAACATTGTATGACACATGTGACTGCATGAACATTGTATGACATCTGTGACTGCATGAACATTGTATGACACCTGTGACTGCATGAACATTGTAGGACACCTGTGGCTTCCCATCAACTAAGTTTACCACGAAGCAGCCAACACTTTGGAGTAGCTACTTTATATATTGCATGTTTAGTATATGTGATATTTTGTTTGTAATAAGTGCAAATCATTACATAATTCATCATGATGATCATCACCATTGCAGTTTTTACGATATTGAATTTATATGAAATATTGATAGAAATATTTTTTCCCTCAAGAAAGATAGTAGAACTAGAGGACATGAGGTAACATTAGTAAAGGATAAGTGAAGATTGTATATCAGGAAGTACTCGTTCTCACAGAGAACGAATAGAACAAATTATCTACAGATTGTGTAACTGCTAGCAGCGTGAATATGTTTAAAACAAGATTGACACATATCTCAGAAAGGCGGATTACACATATAAGAAAATTTGTTGGACTCTTGATAAGCCAATGGCTTCTTTGTACACTTGCCATCGTGGCCTTTGCCTTGGAGGGCAATATTATTAAATATTGTTAAATCATCGTCGTCGTCGTCATCGGCCGGAGCCGGAACATTGATGAGCCGTTTCTATAAAGGTCGAGTGTTTATTAGGGATGGAAGGTCAGCCACTTAAACATCAAGGTTTCCGCAGATCAGTTTGATGCATATGTTTTCGTTTCATGCTCTTGCCACGAGTGGTTGTGTCCACAAGATGATGTTCTCGCCATGAGTGGGTGTCCACAAGATGTTCTCGCCATGAGTGGGTGTCCACAAGATGTTCTTGCCATGAGTAGGTGTCCACAAGATGTTCTTAAAATAGTTTATTCTGGCAACAGCAGTGGCCAGCTCAAGTTGTTTTTTTCATCAAATTTAAAGATTATATGCTGGCGTACGAATAGTCAAAGAATGCAAAGAAATGATAGATAGTAAGTATATAGACATCATACAGCCGAGCAGCTATCATTCCAATCTTGTTTGAGAGCTTATCTATGCCCCCATGGAATTTATGGTTTATCAGCCTGTTACTCAAGTGGACATTTAGATACTTTCTGAGCACGTTAGAGTAACTCATATCAAGCATAATTTCCAGTTATTTTAGGGGCCGTAATTAAATTAACAATACATACTGAATTAATATAACATGTGTTTCTAATTGTGGGCTTTACTTTAAAATAGTTTGTGGTTCTTTACGATGAAAGTGTGGCATGAAGACAGCTTTGGCGTTGGGAGGATACTCAGGGTGGCGGAAGATATTGTAGGAGGAAGACGTCCAGATACTGTTGATATTATGCGAACGTGTGGTTTTTGCAGAAATCACATGATGGTTGAATCAATCCCAGATTTGTTGAGTTGGTGTTCGAGCTATGGGTAAAGTGTAAACACTTTAGGGCGGTCCAAAAAACCGGTTTTCGTACCATGTTACTTATAGAATTTAATCCACCACGGTTACATGTTATATAAGTTGAATGCTTGCGGCCAGCATGTTACCCATTGAGTACTCGGTTACAGTGGCCATATATAATGGTTTCACGGATTGCCAACTCATACTGAATCTATACAAAGTGCACATTATCAAAGCATTTTTGTCCTTGTTCTATTGTTGTCTCGCCTTAATTGCACGTGCATGTGCACGTGCACGTGCGTCATACGCATTTGGTAAAACAAACTTACCGGTGCATAACTCATATCGCACCTGCATAACCTTCGTTCAAGAATGACTCTCCATGTAACTATTATCTGTGACTTGGCAGTCGAACGTGGTCTGTCTAACAACGTGGCGTCCTGACCAGACATCACGTGTTGTACCTCAATGTTTCACAATGACATTGAGTAAAAACATTTTTACAAACGGTCACCAATTTCCGCCTGATTTGACGTATTTCATTATTTTGTTCCTAAACATGTACAGTTAACTGAATCATGAAATGTTGCGTGTATTTGTATATTTTATGCTACATCCCCCACCTACCCACGTCCACAGTCCTTATATACCAGTCCCATCCACATCCTTTCTGTCACGTCCACAGTCCTTGTACAGTCCGGGTCCCCGCAACCGAAAGTCCGACGCTCTACTACCTAGACCACCGCGCCCCACAACATCCGTTGTGTCCACATTACATTATGTAAAGTCCACCCTCCATTATACAACGACGAAGCACCGCCTACTCACGTAACGGGTACTACACCGACGTCCGCACTCGTCAATCCAATTACCGACGGTTTCTATGTTGATATCCCGAACAATGAACGACTAGCGTATACAAATCAGCTGTGAGTTGACAATTAAGTCGCCTGCTGGGACGAGTCGTTGGTCACTGTTGAGCTTGGATCAACTCGAGCAACATGTTTCGTAAATGTTTGCCATGTTTGTCAAACAAGATCGAACCAAAAGGAGAGGTTGTGGGGAAAATAGAGAGCATCACGTTCTATCCCCTAAAGTCGGGCAAAGGCATTGAAATAAATGCTTGCGAGTGCACGATGGCTGGCTTAAAACTGACCGACGAAGATATTTACGACAGGTCAGTATAGAGATAACTTTACTTTAGAGTCTCTTATCATTATCTTATTTTACAAGAATTGTCAAATCACGAAAGCTTGATTGAGTTTTTTTAATATTTATTGTTTAAATATGATCTTTTGTTGAGCATAACTAGCTCCCATGGATAATTAGACTTAAAATTACGTAGGTTGCAGCTACAGGGTAATTTGCGGCGGTATGGGAGCGGGTTGCAGGAGAACGGAAGCAGTACCTGTCTAAGGTATGGGAGCGGGTTGCAGGATAACGGAGGCAGTATCTGTCTAAGGTATGGGAGCGGGTTGCAGGATGACGGAGGCAGTACCTATCTAAGGTATGGGAGCGGGTTGCAGGAGAACGGAGGCAGTACCTGTCTAAGGACACACTGCTGCTCTAGGTGCTGGGAAAAGTAAACATCTTAATTACTTGCTGTTCGTATATTACCGTTAGATTTATTTATAATCACTCATACTTAGTTGACTACCATCTGTAAAACACTGGTTCCCGGGACCTACAAATAAAAAAGTAAAAAAATTGAAAGTACTTATAAAATGAGTTTACTTTCCGTCGTTAATGCACTCCTCTGTGACAGATATATGATTTAGGTAGTTAGGAGCGAGTCCTGTATGCGATTAATCGCTGTTTATCCGGTGTCAATAAGCATTTCTAAATACGCCCTCACAAAATTGTTAAGTAGTTAGTTTGTTTCGTGACGCATATACCCTCGGCAAATATGTGATTAGTGATGATCCGATCCAACCACAATAGCAGTCCTGATGGCAATGCCCTGACAAATATGGGATTAGTGGTGATCCGATCCAACCACAACGACCTGGAGACCAATGACAGTCTTGATGGCAATTCCCTGACAAATATGGGATTAGTGGTGATCCGATCCAACCATAACGACCTGGAGACCAATGACAGTCCTGATGGCAATGCCCTGACGACAAATATGGGATTAGTGGTGATCCCATCCAACCACAACGACCTGGAGACCAATGCCAGTCCTGATGGCAATGCCCTGACAAATATGGGATTAGTGGTGATCCGATCCAATCACAACGACCTGGAGACCAATGACAGTCCTGATGGCAATGCCCTGACACATATGGGATTAGTGGTGATCCGATCCAACCACAATGACCTGGAGACCAATGACAGTCCTGATGGCAATGCCCTGACAAATATGGGATTAGTGGTGATCCGATCCAACCACAACGACATGGAGACCAATGACAGTCCTGATGGCAATGCCCTGACAAATATGGGATTAGTGATGATCCGATCCAACCACAACGACCTGGAGACCAATGACAGTCCTGATGGCAATCCCCTGACAAATATGGGATTAGTGGTGATCCGATCCAACCACAACGACCTGGAGACCAATGACAGTCCTGAGGGCAATGCCCTCACAAATGCCTAATTTGTTTATAATAGTGGCTTTAACGGTCATGATAGATTCACATATCTGCCCAAGCATTACTTAGTCTGCATTACTGTAGTGTAAAGTCTCAAGAGTTAAACGGGCAGTCGTAATTATATCTACCTAAGTCGGGATGGTTTCACTTCAATTTATATAGCTCTTATACACAATTCAATGGACTGGCTTTAATAGCGTAGCAGTCACGATAGACGCTACGACAAACCATCTGGCAACACGTAAACATGTTTAACACCCTACTAATCTATTGATATAATCACAATCGGTGAGTCCAAACTATGCAGTTTCGTCGTGAATTTAATAAGCCAATATCTGAGGCCTTGCGCGTCAACCACACAGACAAGTAAGGTTTGGGGAATGTAGCTCTCTTCGATGTTTCGAATCTCAACAGCACGGGGTATATCTCGTTGTTTAACCACATATTTAATATGTATGATGCCTTGAACACATGTAGGCCAGACTGAAAATCTTGTTGAGAGGCAACATTTTCGACGAATACCTTATAACTAACATTTACCTGCATCTCCCTGGTGGCGTAACTTGGCTAGCGATACAGAACTAAATGCAATGTTGCCCGTTGTATCCACCAGTGATAAGGCCATAGAACAGAGCATGCATTGAACACAAGCGACCAAGTAGTATTAGTCCCATTATGCTAAATGGGATTAACTTTGTTAAAATATAACCTATGTAGTATGTGTGTATTCAGTCACGTGAGAGTTATAGTCGCCGTCTTGCCGCCATCGACATAGGATGTAAGTGAATGTATCGTCAGGACATTTGTGTTTGAGCCAAGTGGACCACTTGCTGAAGCAAGGCAAACTAAGCCTCAAAGATTGCGGTCAACATCACCGACAGACTGGTACAAGTGACAGCGCAGCTTGTTCGGGGTGATTTGCCGCAGATCTTAAGAGTGTCAGCGGGCGAGTGAAGGCACTCTGTTGGTGTCACTAAATGTCAGAAGGCGCAACAAAGGACAACGTCCCTCGGCTACTCGGTTGTTGCACCAATAAGACAATCTTCCCAGCGGAGTGAGCATCATCTGAACTGTCACCCTTTACAAAGCACTGACTGTCACGGTTCATCTACTACAGCGCCACCATCCAGGTCATACACTAATGATCATATCTCAGCAAGAACTCTTAAAACGGATCACTGTTCACGACATTATGGTTAACATGATATAACCAGTGAACAGTTTGTAACTTTGTCGAAATCACCAACCCCGAAATAACATTCTGTCACGATGACGTGTACCTACGCACCCCTTGTGCGTGACGTCATTTAAAGGCAACCCCATGTATGTATATAAGGCATTGATCATGTGTGAATAATTCAGTTGGCCGTGGAGCTAGAGTCGACACGAGCATCATGCCTCGAAATGTCCAGCCGTGTGTCTTGAAAGGGTTCAAACCGAGACGAGAATGGGTCGGGACAATAGAAAGTATTACTTTCTACCCCCTGAAGTCGGCTAAAGGCACTAAACTAACTGCTTGCGAGTGCACCATGGCTGGTCTAAAACTGAAGGACCAAGATATTTATGACAGGTAAGCGCAGTGATCATTATTCTTGTTAAGCCACTTATTATCAAATACCTTACTAATCCCAGCAGCTTTGGACTCTACAGTTACATTTTCTTTAGTGAACATTGTTACCTGTTAACGCTACAAATGAATTGACCATTACTATGTAGGCTATAATTACGTGTCGTAGCTTAAACCCCACGCGTGAGGCACACAACTTGTTGGTGTAGCCCCGAAGCATCGAATTAGCCATCAATTCCACCAGTATGGCACGGTGGTACGGTGGTACGGTGGCACGGTGGTACGGTGGTACGGTGGCACGGTGGTACGGTGACACGGTGGCACGGTGGCACGGTGGCACAGCGCCGGACTGTCGATCGACGGAACCGGAGTTCGAGTCGCCTACTGGCGTTTCGAAACTTGGGCATTTGTGTTCAACTCTCATTGCCTCTGTCTTTCGGAAGAAACTCTAAACCCTGGTATACATGGGAAGGAACATATCTAACACAGAGAAATAAAAAAACCCGTCGTTGACTCACAGAGCTGGTTACATCCGTACCAGTCACCAGAATAAGTATTGGTCGGTCCTAACCAGCTGAAGTCTGAAGGTGTCGTCTTCACGTCAACTGTTGCGTGTCCCACAAAAAGCGGGCCTAAGTTGCTGCCTGACTGGTCGAAAACTCTCGTTACACGGTAACCTGAATGCTCAAAGGCTCTCGTGAATGAGGCGCTTCCACCGAATAGGTTGTTACTATCAGCGGTGGATAATTTCCGCTTGAATGTCACATTAATAAATGTTGATGTAACCTGGTACAACTGGTGCTTTGTATCCCTAATAGTCCATCTGAACAGAGTGTGTGTGTGTTCTGTGTGAATACGACTTGAATTGTATATCCCTGTCCACGTTGTTATACCAAGGGTGCAGGAACTACTTGAAGACAGCTATTACAAACAAGCGAGGGACTCAACCCAATTATCATTGTGTGCGTGCATGGTGTGTCTATTGAAAAAGATTGAACACACATGAAAGCGCAGTGAATGAATATGCATCTATTTTGAACACCGACAAATTGGCACACTCTTTGTATATAGGCCTATTTCTAATAGCGCAAAACATTCCTTCGCTTTGTTAATAAGCGATGAAGTAATGGATCACATCAATCATGCTCAAGTTTGCAGCGTTTTCTTGGAAGATGCATTGAAGGGCGGCGGGATTAATAGCGAGCTGAAGCGTGTTTCATATTCTGCCGAGGCCGCTCGATGGTCGCTCAGCCGTTCAAACCAGACGGACCACAAACATTCGAGCAAAGTTGAAATAAATTATGTCGATGTTCAACGGCGCGACACGGCTACTTAGTATGTGGTTTGTCAGGGTAGCACTGTTGTTATTGACGGGTTGTCAGGGTAGCACTGTTGTCATTGGCGGGTTGTCAGGGTAGCACTGTTGTCATTGACGGGTTGTCAGGGTAACACTGTTGTCATTGGCGGGTTGTCAGGGTAGCACTGTTGTCATTGGCGGGTTGTCATGGTAGCACTGTTGTCATTGACGGGTTGTCAGGGTAACACTGTTGTCATTGGCGGGTTGTCAGGGTAGCACTGTTGTCATTGGTGGGTTGTCAGGGTAACACTGTTGTCATTGGCGGGTTGTCAGGGTAGCACTGTTGTCATTGGCGGGTTGTCAGGGTAGCACTGTTGTCATTGACGGGTTGTCAGGGTAACACTGTTGTCATTGGCGGGTTGTCAGGGTAGCACTGTTGTCATTGGCGGGTTGTCAGGGTAGCACTGTTGTCATTGGCGGGTTGTCAGTGAAATACTGTTGTCACTGACGGGTTGTCGCGGTAGTAATCTCGTCACTGGCGGGTTGTCATGGTTGTACTGTTGTCATTGGCGGATAATTCTTAAGTCCAAACAATTGGGATTCAATGTCTGGATCATCTACATGATGCACCGAGACACACTCCCGATATTTGTTAGACTTCTTGCCTTGCCAGGAGTCCACAATAAGATTTTCAATCGTTATGAGAGTACACTAACTATTAAAGCAATATCTTTCATCTTGAACAGGCGTCTTTTCACATTGAGCGTAGAATCACACACTTATATACATGTTCCAGTATGTGGTCAGTAGAGATAGCGCTGTTGAATGAGTCTTAGAGCACGGCACTTGCGTGAGACACTCGCACTTCTTTCATGATATATTCAGTCACCTGTCACATATACGTTCCTCCACGATCGTGACCAAACCATTATATATATATATATGACATGGCTTTTGCTAGCGGCAACTAAACTAGATTTTGTATAACGAGCCGCTGAGACTGGCGGAGTGGTGGTCTCTAAAGAACCAACAGACGTTTCCACAGAACAAGAACAAAAGCTGGCACGCGACGCCTGATACAATTCAAATAATCTTAAGAACCGACTCGTTTGAGGTCATGAATGAAAGAATGAACTGTTTGGTGGTACTTTTCTATTTTGAACACCGACAATTTGGCACACTCTTTGTATATAGGCCTATTTCTAATAGCGCAAAAACATTCCTTCGCTTGTCAATGATCGATGAAATAATGGATCACATCAATCTCGCTCAAGTCTGCAGCGTTTTCATTGAAGAGAGACATTGAAGGGAGACATTGAAGGGAGACATTGAAGGGAGCGGGACTAATAATGAGCTGAAGCATGTGTCACAGCCACCCTTTATTCGCCCGACGGCGCTCGATCGTATATATATATATATATATATATATATATATATATATATATATATATATATATATATATATATATATATATATATATATATGTATGTATGTATGTACGTGTGTGTATTATATATATATTAAAATATACACAAGTTAACATATATATATATATATATATATATATATATATATATATACATACAACCTTATAATAATATATATATATATATATATATATATATATATAAATATATATATATATACAACCTTATATATATATATATATATATATATATATATATATATATATATATATATATATATATATGTATATATGTATATATTTCCTCCGTCAATGAAAATAAAATAATAATAATTATTATTGACACACCACCATGTTGTCTACAGATACTGGGTTGTTGTCGACACCAACCTCAACAACCAGTTCGTCACGGGAAGTTACGAGGCCACAATAACCACTGTCCAGCCCAGTTTCCATGGCAACAACTTGCACATGGATGCAAAAGATATGGACACACTGATCATTCCGAAAGTTGCCAAATCATCGAAAATGATTGAAGCTAAGTAAGTCACGTTAGCCAAACGGAAAGGCCACGATCACAGAAATCACCGCACGCTATTCTTTGATATCAAGAGGTTCACACGTTTGTTTGTCAGTTATTTATAAGTTTCTTTGTCATTTCTTCGGACAAAATAATTACTATTTCCGGCTGCCTTTTAGTCTGATTTGCCAAAAATATATCGCACAGGTAATATTTGTTAAACATACTTTGAACCTTCCTGCAGCTTCAGTTCCGTCGGTCTTAGTGCGAACACTGCTGGAGTTCAATGCAGAACCAGTGACTTTAATAACCAGTGACTTTAATCTGAAATGCTTTTACAGTGAATACGCGTGTAATTGCAAACCATGCGTTAGATTTGGGCAAATGGACAAGAAAACTTTAAAAAAACGTACTGAAAATATCGTCGAATTGATTGTAGTTGGATGTACGCTATACGTGCATAATCGGGATAACTGTGGAGAGGTCGTCACCCTGGGCGGTTGTAGGTTCAAGCTGGAGTACATCATGGGGGTCGACTGTGGCGACAAGGCAGCCGAGTGGTACGACAAGTTCTTCGGCAGACCAGGCTTCCGTCTGCTCTACTTCGGCAAGAAGGTGAAACACCGACGACTGATCGACCAGAAAGATGACCGGTGGTTCATCACGGCCAAGCCCACTGACAAGGTAACTATCACTACCCAGTCTTCAAACAGGGCGTACCCCATTAAGGTTGTATTACAGTTCTTCATTTGAACACAGATAGGTTTCCATTATAACGTTCCAGTGGGCAATACTCCCATTCATTCTGTATGCTAGAATCTCCGAACAATTACATAAATGTTATTGCAAACCTGACAGTCGTAGCAGGTGTAGCGTTATTCGTACAGTTGGGTCGTAGTTCATGATCATGTTGACACTACTCTGTAGTTGCTGTTTCCATATATATATATATACAGATACAGTGGCACATTAGGGTCTAATATATATATATATATATATATATATATATATATATATATATATATATATATATATATATATATATATATATATATATATATATATATATATATATATATTAGACCCTAATGTGCCACTGTATCTTTAGTAACTTGTCATGCGTTGAAGATTCCTGCGTGTCGCCAGGATTACGCATAACTTTGATATGTTTTTTGTCCAAGTCATGTGCTGTTCGCTAGGCGTATACCTTTAAATGCATCTATATTCTTTATTTAGTGCGTCTATTTTAAAGTGTATTGGTCAGCTCATGCATGGAGAACAACACCAAAAGCGAATAATGTTAACAAGTCATTCCGGGATACACTAGGTGCAATTGACGTGTTTATTCAAAACATTAACAATGTTTGGTCGAACTGGCCGTTTGTTCGTGTTTGAATACGTTGTGTTGCCTTTCACAGCTCGCCTACCAGAACTACACGGCGTTTAACATGATCGGGCAAGCGTCGCTCGATGATCTCAACGAAAAGTTGCCAGCCGACGCCAAGAAGTGCACGATGGATCAATTCCGACCAAACTTCGTCGTTACTGGTTCTGCTCCTTTCGACGAGGTCAGTTCATGTAACTACTTGAATAGATCGCGTGTCCCTTGTGTGCAATCTGAAGTTGGTGCTAGTGGCACCGGAAGTGGCGTGTCACAATGCCCCATTTAAAAAATGGAATATATGGAATATGTTTATGACGATATTGATTCAACAAATGACAATTAATGAATGGAATAGATTATGTACCAAGTTTTAAATGCTAATTGATAACGCCGTGAAAACATAGAAACAAAACAGACTTAGAAGGCCATAAATAGATAAAACATATTTTGATTCGATAAGCCAATGGGGCTACCTACCTTGTCTATATGTCTACTGATGCTTGTTGTTTGGATATAAATTTATCCAAACTAGCAACTGTCTTCAGTATTGCTAAATTGTATTATAATCAATATTCAGAATGACGCGACAAACTTCCTTCTGGTTAAACAGCCAAATAATACGTGAAACTTATATTGAGATACATACATTGCAGATGAACTGACTTGATACACAACTTCGGTTACTTGAGAACGTGTCTGATAACATCGAAGACACCGGTAGATCTCAATATAATACAACGGTGTTTACTGAACAGTCATTCAACAGCCACAAACCAAACGACTAAAACGACAAAACGATTACCGAAGGGTCAGCGTGACTCAGCCAGGCATGCGCACGTATCATGTAATTATGCATATGTTTGTGCATGTGCACTTGTAGATATTATTGGGAAGGGTACGGATAAACATGAATTGGAAATAGGGTTTGGAAATTGGGCAGTTTTCGAGCTCATAGATGAGCTAAACGACTGATTGTAACGTATAATACGCTACGCATGGTGCGACCGTTGGATCAGTGAACCGTAGTTGCGACTACTGCATATAATGCGTGACGACTGAGTCATCTTGGATCTACGAACCTAAGTCGCGAGGAAACGTTCGTGTGTCGCCGTTCGGATGTCGCCGGCTTACTTGGTTGATCAGTTTGTTTTTAAAGCCAGAGGTACGCCCCGTCTAAAATGTAGGATATGTGCCCCCTGGTGACACAACGCCAGCTGAACTCTCATTGAGCGCCACGCCCCTCTATAAATAAACGAATATGATTGATTTAATCAATGAGTTCATCGGTCATGGAACAATAAGACAAAGAAATGCCTCCGAGTATCGTCGACCACATAGACAGACATGCTTCACTGCGTGTCTTAACAATACTGTACTACCCATTTTCTGCTACTCCCATTTCTATTATTCAACGATAATCGACTCATCATCAGAGGGAGAGATATGTGGGTTAGGCTACTTTGTAACACTGCACCGTTTGAACATAATTATTGTTGATGTTGCAATGGGTTCAACCGACACTAACCGACACCGACACTAACAACGCCGTGGCTCAAAATAGGTTCGCGGCAGCGTTATGAGTTCGAAAACAACGCCGGCGGCCCACTTTTTACACAAAGCACACCTTCTTGTCTAGCACCTAGCTAGGGCGTGGGAAAGAACTTGGAAAGGTATCTTTCGGAAGAGACACTACAACAGTTCTTCCTTGTATCAATGCCAGGGGAAATTAAAAATCTTATATATTTCAAATAGTATTCATTCCATTTATTATGATCACTTTCCTTTTTGTAAGGTTCAGAAATGTTTCGATGCATGGCGCCTCCTAGCGGCAACTAATTATAAATAGCTGAGACTCGCGGAATGGTGGCCTCTAAAGAACCTGCAGATAATTCCACAGAACAAAAACAAAATGTGGCACGCGGCTTCTGATATAATACAAACAATGTTACGAACCAACTTGTTTGAGGCCATGCATGAAATAACGAACTAGTCGGTGGAACAAACGGTAAAAAAGGTTAATTAAGTATAACCTGTTTTCGGGAATGTAGTTATGATCACGGGTGTAGCAAAGAAAGAAAGGGCAGTTGCTATTGTGGCGCGTAGTTAAAACATATACCGTAGGTTTATGCAGGTATGAACGTCAAAAGTCTGCTTTCATTTCCAGGACTCCTGGAAAAACATCTTCATCGGAGATTCAACGTTTTTCAACCTCAAACCACGTAACGTGTGAGTGTCCGTACAAACATCGAATACAGTTTAAGAGATGAAGTGAAATACGGATGTAACAGCAATTCAAATTTGGACATATAACATCAAATGCCTAACGACTCTCTCTTATACTACATAGTCACTAATTGATGGCATTATCACATTTGTTGAATAAAAGTGTTATATCTCACATTGGGAGCGCAATGTTAAGAAGTCTTCGCATGAACGTGACAACATGCATCATATCATCGAAAGTTACATACATCCTATTTCCCAAGTACATAATTTTCATTATTCTTCAACAAACAATTACGACTGACTGAATCAGGCTTAAGAACTTAGTAATTCAAGTTAAAACAAACACGTATTTAATTCATGTGTACTAATTAGGTAACTTTCATTATTAGTATTACTGCTATTGTTGCTTCTAGTGTTATAAACATTATTGTTAACTTGATGTGATTGCGCTATTTGTTTAGCCGACACATAGAACGAGTCTGATGTTAATGATATTGATCTATCGATCGAAGGTGCCTGCTGACCGTTGTCGATCCAGCCGACGGCAAGGTCCGCGACGACCAGGAGCCGATGACAACTCTGAGGACGTGAGCATCGCTTGTGTAATCTATCTCCCCAGTGTAGGCGTCGTGGTTAATTAATGCTAACATATCTGAGCATCAGCTCGACCTACGTATCCCCTGTAGAGTATTATTGACCACGCATAACTTTACCCCGACATTGTTCGGATATCATTTGGATGTAAAATTATAACTCTGAAGTTGGCATAGAAATGATAATAAGAAAAACAAACGGTCGAAATTTGCTAGCAAATGACGGATCCACTTCTGGTTTGACTAGAACCTCTTCCAGACATCTTTGTCTTCCTTGTTTTCTTTTTCCACGGCCACTGGTCTGAAGGAACAACACGTCAAACAAGACTTTAGAATTTGCCTTTTTCTTAAAATTTTCTTAATAATTTGTTAAAAAAATTAATTGTGTAAGAAATTATAAACCAGTGTAGTCGTACAAAAACAAGGTACAACAACATTTTATAAAACAATGATATAGTCTCGTGTAGTCTACGAACACAATCTAGAGCAACATTCTGAATTACTTTATGGACAAGACATGATCACAAGATTTAACAAGATTTGCCATCCAAGCCAAAGGCCCAGATGGCAAGTGGACAAGGAAGCCATTGGCTTATCGAGAGTCCAACAATGTTCACCTACTTATAACCCGCCCTCCTGATATATGTGTCAACCTTGTTTTTAAACATATTCACGCTGCTAGCAGTTACACAATCTGTAGACAGTTTGTTCCATTCATTTATTGTCCTCTGTGAGAACGAGTGCTTCCTGATGTCCAATCTACATTGATCCTTTACTAATTTTACCTCATGTCCTCTAGTTTTGCTATCCTTCTTGAGTGAGAAAAACATATTTCTATCAATATTTTCATACCCATTCAATATCTTAAAAACTTCAATCTGATCTCCTCTTAACCTCCTTGTCTCTAGAGTTGTTAAACCACATTCTTTCAGGCGTTCTTCATAACTAAGGTCTCTAAGTTCTGGAATCATTTTAGTTGCTCTCCTTTGTATGCGTTCAAGCGTATCTATATCCTTCTTACGATATGGTCTCCATGCTTGTATACAGTATTCTAAATGAGGTCTAACTATTGCTTTATAAAGAGGTATAATTAACTTTTTTCCCTTGTATGTTATGTTTCTTCTAATCAATCCAAGAATTTGATTACCCTTTGAAGCTGCAGATGAACTGTTATTCAGCTTCAAGCAATAATGCGAACATGTCATGAATGAACAGCTACTTATTTTTGTTAGAGTAACCATAGGCCAAGTTTTCTAACTAAACCCCATCATTAGGTAATTTTGTAAATATTTAATTGTTACAATGGACATTTTTGAGTGATTCGAAAGCCGGGTGTCAATTATATTTGTCTGTTCGATAAATTAAATATCCATTCTCACACGGTTTCCTTTAGAAATCCCGATAAGCAACACGAAACTGTACCACAGTTGCCCATCAAGAAACAATTGAGCAAAAATAAATGCAACATTATTAAAAAGGAAATATGTGAGATCTGAGTTGATTCTGTAAAAGCTAGCTGTGTGACGGTCATAGTTAACAGATACCTTTCCACACATAGATGAACTTGCATTCTTCAGAAATAAATGGCTTCTTGCCCACCTGTCATCGGGAGTTTGCGTTGTATGATGATCTTAAATGTGACACATTGGCTTTGTTGCTTCAGCTACCGACTTGTCATACCGGAGTTCAAGGACGCCCCGGCGTTTGGTGTGATGTTGGTTGGCGAGCAGACTGGGGTGGTTCGCGTGGGGGACAAGGTCTATGCCACCAAATAGACAACGTATAGGACGGAGTCGTCCGCGTGGGGACAAGATTTACGTCACCAAATAGACGACGTGTAGGACGGGGTCGTCCGCGTGGGGACAAGGTCTACGTCACCAAATAGACGACGTGTAGGACGGGGTCGTCCGCGTGGGGACAAGGTCTACGTCACCAAATAGACGACGTGTAAGACGGGGTCGTCCGCGTGGGGACAAGGTCTACGTCACCAAATAGACGACGTGTAGGACGGGGTCGTCCGCGTGGGGACAAGGTCTACGTCACCAAATAGACGACGTGTAGGACGGGGTCGTCCGCGTGGGGACAAGGTCTACGTCGCTTACACAGTCGTCTTGCATGCATTCTGTTCTCCACCAGCCTACTGCACCTATTGCACATTTGTCTTCCTATACACCAATGGTGTATTGCACCGAAATGATATTTTATATATTGCTTGCGGTTAATCATAACAACTATGTACAACATATGTATTTTGGAACATGTATATATAGTTTTGGCATCGTTGTATACAATATGCATAATATTATCGTAAGGTTATTGTTATCCGTGGAATTAGTGCAGGCTACCGCTGAAGTGACGGAGGGCACAGTGCGCTCCGACTGAGTGTGACGGAGGGCACAGTGTGCTCCGACTAAGTGTGACGGAGGGCACAATGTGCTCCGACTGAGAGTGACGGTGGGCACAGTGTGCTCCGACTGAGTGTGACGGAGGGCACAGTGTGCTCCGACTGAGAGTGACGGTGGGCACAGTGTGCTCCGACTGAGTGTGACGGAGTATCTCAGTCGCAACGATATCTGAGTGGTTAGTTGGACAAATGGAACTAATGTACAGAAACTGGACGTTATTTCGAGTCTCAGCTTTTATATATACGCCGCAAATACAATGTCACACACAAGCACGTACGCAGGTACATGTATTCAGACAATTTTAGCCACACATTGGATATACAGCTACACATAAACGAGTTAATCTACCGTTACATGAGGTAACTATGAAACCACAATATTTCGCCGATAAACGTCTATACGTCTCCTATAACACACAAACACCTTCGATAAACTAATTTACTTTATCTTGCTTGACGCGTGCATAATTGACGAAAATGTAATGGCATTGACGAAACGTGCGCGAGATGCGTACGAAGTACGGTGGTAGAGGTTCCTCGGTTTTCTGTCGTATATGTTATGTATCAATGCAATGTTTTACTTTGTGTGATGTTTAGTGATTGTTCGTTGCACTACTGTATTTTTTGCAGTATACATTTATATATCTATATATCTATATATATATATATATATATATATATATATATATATATATATATATATATATATATATATATATATATATATATATATATATATATATATATATATATATATATATATATATATATATATATATATATATATATATATATACAATTGTTTGTAGATGTTTTGCGTGATTAAAAATACATATACCTCTACAAAACAGTGTTTTATATTCAGTATGCATCTTATTCGACAACATGTGACGCGAGGTGCGTAGACGATACACGCATGGATTGTTCTCAACAATATGTTTTCTTAAACCGTTTTGACGCAGACAACAGAATACATTGCACATACATCATCGCATGCACGCACGCATGCACGCACGCACGCACGCACGCACGCAAACTTTGTCCTATTTTTATAGATCGACGTTTAGTAAATGGAGTACTTATAGTTAAGTATTCCATTTACTAGACGTCGCTCTGTGAAGAATTAGCATTAACGCTATCGTACACCCAATGTCAATACCTCTATATTGGGGAAAGCATCCCAGAGATTTCTCTTGATGAACAACTGACACACCATCGTCTCTAATGAAACTTCATGCTCAATGTCACCTAGAGAATTTCTGCAATTAGTCCACAGAACTGGATCAGCAGATTTCCTTGAGTGTCTCCCAGATCCGATAAGTAAAGGTTCACACGTTTCTCAGCAGTTTTCGTATCTCGCATATCTTTCCATAAAGTTATGGAGAAATCCAAAGTGGTCACGGACTTCAGAGTACACTGTGGCTCTCTTATCTATGTCCGAAGACAGCACATCGAAGACGGCAATGAAGAGAGCACATCGAGGACGGCAATGAAGGCAACACATCGGGGACGGCAATGAAGGCAGCACATCGGGGTCGGCAATGAAGGTAACACATCGGGGACGACAATGAAGGCAGCACATCGAGGACGGCAATGAAGGCAGCACATCGAGGACGGCAACGAAGACAGCACATCGAGGACGGCAATGAAGGCCGCACACCGAGGACGGCAATGAAGGCAGCACATCGGGGACGGCAATGAAGGCAGCACATCGGGGACGACAATGAAGGCAGCACATCGGGGACCGGCAATGAAGGCAGCACATCGAGGACGGCAATGAAGGCAGCACATCGAGGACGGCAATGAAGGCAGCACATAGAGGACGGCAATGAAGGCAGCACACCGAGGACGGCAATGAAGGCAGCACATCGGGGACGACAATGAAGGCAGCACATCGGGGACGGCAATGAAGGCAGCATATCGAGGACCGGCAATGAAGGCAGCACATCGAGGACGGCAATGAAGGCAGCACATCGAGGACGGCAATGAAGGCAGCACATCGGGGACGGCAATGAAGGCAGCACATCGAGGACTGCAATGAAGGCAGCACATCGAGGACGGCAGTGAAGGCAGCGCATCGAGGACGGCAATGAAGGCAGCACACCAAGGACGGCAATGAAGGCAGCACACCGAGGACAGCAATGAAGGCAGCACATCGGGGACAGCAATGAAGGCAGCACATCGAGGACGGCAATGAAGGCAGCATACCGAGGACGGCAATGAAGGCAGCACATCGAGGACGGCAATGAAGGCAGCACATCGGGGACGGCAATGGAGGCAGCACACCGAGGACGGAAATGAAGGCAGCACATCGAGGACGGCAATGAAGGCAGCACATCGGGGACGGCAATGAAGGCAGCACATCGAGGACGGCAATGAAGGCAGCACATCGAGGACGGCAATGAAGACAGCACATCGAGGACGGCAATGAAGGCAGCACACCGAGGACGGCAATGAAGCCAGCACACCGAGGACGGCAATGAAGGCAGCACATCGAGGACGGCAATTAAGCCAGCACATCGAGGACGGCAATGAAGGCAGCACATCGAGGACGGCAATGAAGGCAGCACATCGAGGACGGCAATGAAGGCAGCACATCGGGGACGGCAATGAAGGCGTCAACACGAAACTCTCGCAAGGATCCAAATGGGCCTCTTCCGCTCGACCGTCATATCGAGGGCTCAACGAGGCCGTGTAGCATCCACGAGTATAGCACAGAAGAACATATATATATATATATATATATATATATATATATATATATATATATATATATATATATATATATATATATATATATATATATATATATATATATATATATATATATATATATATATTTCTAGGGATCACCTGAGTTGTAATTTAATCAAATAATGAATGAAATTTGAAATTACTTAGATCGTTACAACTGCATAAGTTTTATTATTAATTGTTTTTTTATGTGGACCATTTTGTGGGTGCCTTGTAGGAGTGTACCACTTGTACCACTTGTTCCACGTGTACCACTTGTACCAATTGCACCAATTGAACCACTTGTACCACGTGTACCACATGTAATAATTATACAATTTGTACCACGGTTAATCCCGCTCTGCGTGTTTTAAAGTCAGTTTTAACAACCTTGTGCGTCGGCCTCATTAGTATTTGCGCATGCGCATACTTCAACTTGAGGATCGCGATCGCGTCGCGATCCCAATTGGACTCACTTTGGTCGCGATACTCGCTCCATCGCGATCGCCATCCGCCTACCAAGTAGGATCGCGTTCGCAACATTTAACGCATCACACCGTGGTTGCAGGGCGAGAACATGTCGCTCTGGGGCCTGCAACATTGGAGGCCTGCGTGTTTACGCTAACACAGAGCGTCAACCCCGACTACGATCCTGCGAGGACGAGGACAAATAATCAGTCACGTGATCGCCACCCACAATATCGGTATAGCGTCACGTCACGTCACGTCACGTCACGTCACGTCACGTCACATATATAAAACTAATACTTTTGTAACACAACGTAAGAGTTACATGTGCAACTAAGATGTACCGGTAATGTAAATGATATGATAAAGATACACACAGTGATACGTAGATGATCATACGCGTTTAAAGATTTGTACAGGGATAAACTAATTTACTTATTTGTGTAACAGTATATTGACATAGTGACGCTTACATTTATACCTTGAGGTTTTACTAACAAACAAAGTATTTAGTGAATTCCACAATTGTACACCAAACACAGGTAGGAACATTGCACTCATATCAGTACGTACATTTTCTCTCATAAACTGATTTGTTCTACGTGTAGAATATGAAGGAGTACGCTTCACAAATAACTTTTGAAGGTCATTTGGTAAAATACCATGGTATGAAAATAAAAAAAAACAGTTTTCAACTCAACTATATCCTGAAATGTTTAAATACGGGAATTGTAAAACAAGTGATTGGTATAGTCGAGTCGTCTGGCACCGTAAATCAACCGTATCATTCTTTTCTGTAATGATATAATACATTGTAAATTTGTCTTGCGTGTGTGTTTCCTCATATTTCAGAACAATACATCAAGTGAGGTCAGAACAATGAACAATACAAAAAACGCTGCACTGGTCGATACAGTGGCTAACGTTGTACATAACAGATGCTATTTTTGATAATTTCGATTTTACCGAGTTAATATGTTTTTTTCCAGTTTAACGATTCATAAATTATGACACCAAGAAAGTGAATGGCTTAAACCCTCTTTGTAGCGGTATTGTTGATATTTATTGCGACATCTGTTCATGTCCGCGTGTGCCCAAGATACTTCACCACGACTGCCACTGGGCCGCAGTGGGGAGGCTTGTGTACTCCCGTAACCCGGAGAGCTATACTGGCGGGGAGGTAAGTCCCTGGTAGGTTCAACCAAGTCAGGCAGCTAGTTGAAAACACGACCCATGTCACCACACAGCATATAACACAACACAACTCAACATTAAACAGCATAACACAACCTCCCAAATAATATATAATTAGTTTTAGCAATGTTCAATGATAGTTTGTTTACACAGAACCATGTGTATATCCTACTTAAGCTCCGTACATAATTCGTCAACCAGATCTGGTAAGTGACTGTGACGATAGAATTATGACGTCGGTAAATAAAATTAACATCAATAGCTTCGACACATTACACGACATACATTGTGAACAGTTGAGGACCTAAGACAGAACCTTACGGGACACCACGTGATATTCGTATACGCTCAAAGCTATGTTCATCGTAACTGAACCTTTGCATTCTTTTGGACAAATAACTTTTATCCATTTATAATAACACCTCTAATACCAAAATATTCTAGCTTAGTAATTGGTGGTCTAATGTGTCAAATGTTTTTTGCAGATCGACAAATACACCAACAGCGTGTTTTCTTTTATTTAACGAATGCAAATGCAAGGGTCCTGGCAAGGGAGTGTCCATTCTAGTGCACGTAGGCAAATAACGTTGAAAGGGACGGTATAACTGCTTTAGTTAAGAAATACAAGCAGTTAGTCAGGACGCTAAAGCAGGCACAGGCGAAGCAGATAATTCTGTCAGGGCGTTGACCAGTAATGGGAAGCAAGGGCAGGGATATCGAAATTGCCGGAGGATGACGATTACCATGCTAGTTCAGCAGCTCTGTAAAGAGGAGGAAGTCGGACGTGAGGAATTAGGGGGGCTTTGTTGGGCGGGCTGACCTGTTTATGAGGGATGGACTCCACATGAATGGAGACGGGGCACCAGTGTTTGCGGATGAACTCATACGAACAGTCGACAGTCGCATAGGTAGAATCGAAACTATTGTTGGTAGCAAACATTGTTTAAACTAGACGCGCGGGGGGGGGTACTTAGATGTGCTTCAGAAAGGACAAGAGGCCAATAGTGCACACAAACCAGCGACAAAATGTCCGGAAAACATTTCTGAAGTTAGATTTAAATATGTGAGTGTGTGTGTATGTGCGTGCGTGCGAGCGTGCGTGCGTGCGTGTGCGTGTGCGTGTGTGTGTGTGTGTGTGTGTGTGTCTGTCTGTGTGTGTGTGTGTGTGTGTGTGTGTGTGTGTGTGTGTGTGTGTGTGGGCGTGCGTACGAGCGTGCGTGCGTGCGGGCGTGTGTTTAAATGCAAAGATCATAGTAAATAAGAAAACCGAATTAAACATTATGATAGAAGATGTTGACTCGCACTTAATAGGCATAACCGAATCATGGACCAACAAAGGACTGACAAGATACATACTGCTTAGGAGAGATCGATTAGGAAGAAAGATTAGGAAGAAAGGGGGAGTTATTTTTATTAAAGAATCTATTCAAGCCTACGAAATTAAATTAGAAAAGGAAGCAGATTGCGTAAAGCCGTTTGATGCAATGCAATATAGTTACAGGAATTTCAATATTAACTATTGGGTTAGTTTACCGAAGTCCAAACATAGACGAAGAAGATAACACAAATATACAATACGCTATAAAGGAAGTGGGTAAATATGTTCTTTAAATGTTGTACTAAGGTCATGTCCGTCTACAGTCTTGATGTTAGAACCTGCACGTGTGCCTGCACGTAGTTACATTATAATCGCTGGGATTCTTTGTCAACAAAGCACCACATTTGCACTTATCCATTTTTGCCACTACAATATACATGCGATCTTAACTACATTCGCGGAAACAGAACTACTAGTCCTAGGTAGGCCTACATTAGCTGTGGTATTGCTTGTACCACTGAATAGTTCGTTTGTTTAATCATGACCTCATTCGAGTTGGTCCATAAGATTGTTGTAATTATTTGAGCCGCACGTGTCAGCTTTTGTTCTTGTTCCATGAAAAAGTACGTTGGTTCTTTAGACTGTTACAAAATTATATAAGCCTAGCTTAGTTGTCGCTAGAAGGCGCCATGCATCGAGACGTTCGTGAGCTTCGAGTCTAGCGCACTCCATCTGTTAGCAACAGACCTTGGCTATATGCGGCTTGCAAACTGGAAAGTGATCCTTTGTAATAAATGCAACATATTATGTTTGAAATATTTGTCACGCATAGAAAGCAAGATGTGAGATATTTCATTTTCCATGGCATTGGAAAGATACATGATTCCAAGTTCTCTCCCACGTGCTAAATGCTAGATAAGTAGGTATGCTTTGTGTGAAAATACGAAGTGCGCCGCCGGCGTTGTGTTCCAACTCCTAACGCCGTTGTGAGCCTATTTGAGCCACGGCGTCGTTAACGTCGGTTGAACTCATTGAAACGTCAACAATGGGTTCAAACGGTGCAGTGTTGCACAGTAACCCTTGCTAGTTATTTGTAATCGTCGGGTGTTACTAAACGACCATTTAACAGTCGCCGTTGTGGCTAGATAAACAAGAACAAGGAACAAAGCTCCATCAAGTAAAATCATATCGAAGTAGGTGAGCCGACATGATTAATAACGTGGAGTTGTGATTCAAGGCAGAGGTTGTCACGTGCTAGGTGTTCAATGCTGTAATTTGTCAACCTCATTCGCCGGACATTACAAATGAGGTCTTCACGTGTAGACTCTTGAAGTACGCGAGACAACAGTTGTACTAAACACGGGTAAACTGGTTTGTGGTAGACGTCTTGAAGAACTCTCACAGGAGAGTAGCCTCCGACATCCCCAGTGGCATTGGTCCCCCGGTCTCACAGTGACACCCCTATCGACTCCACGTCGGAGAGGGAGAAGGAGAGGGAGATGGAGATGGAGAGGGAGAGGGAGAGGGAATATGAATATACAACATGTTAAATCACAAAATAATATGTAAGGAAGGAGATGAAGATTGTATTCTGGTTTGCGCACGCACGCA
The DNA here is from genome assembly GCA_033239005.1 of Lamellibrachia satsuma. Classification (NCBI taxonomy): domain Eukaryota; kingdom Metazoa; phylum Annelida; class Polychaeta; order Sabellida; family Siboglinidae; genus Lamellibrachia; species Lamellibrachia satsuma. The sequence goes on along the minus strand of BSQZ01000063.1, from coordinate 2,789,684 downwards.
CGCACGCACGCACGCACGCACGCACGCACGCACGCACGCACGCACGCACGCACGCACGCACGCACGCACGCAAGCACGCATGCACGCATGCACGCATGCACGCACGCATGCACGCATGTACGCACGCACGCACGCAAATAGTTAATTAATTTCTTGCTATGTCTAAAAATTGTACATAATAAATTTATATATAGTACAGTGTATATATTGATTGCTTTCATTTGACATATTACACACTACAATCGCTGCAAAAATAGTCCATCTTGTTAAATTCAATTCAAGTATTCGTTCTCACAGAGGACAGTAAATGAATGGAACAAATTATCTACAGATTGCGTAAATGCTAGCAGCGTGATTATGTTTAAAAACAAGGTTGACATCTCAAGAGGGCGGGTAACACATCAATGAACAAATGTTGCACTCTCGATAATCCAATGGCTTCTTTGTCCATTTGCCATATGGGCCTTTGCCTTGGATGGCAATTTTGTTAGATCTTGTTATTAGACTCTCGCTCGATTAAAGTTCACTCTTATTTTATGAATTAACCAAATGCCCGGATTACACCGTAATTAGCCAATTATGCATGCACACAGAATATGGGTGCGTACATAATATTAATGAAAAGTACGCATTGCATCCAGGCGATGGATGTGTGTGACAAACGGTAGCGCCACAGCACGAGTCTGGATAATCGAGGCAAGGCGCTGTTTGGATTTAACCGTGGCGACACACGGTGGACGGAGAACCAACGACACTGCGGTTTACTGCCCTCTGTTAGGTACTTCCTTTAAAATTATTACGGACGGAAACATTAGAAAGACGGGCATTTCATGGTTAAGTCAGAAAGTAAAAGATCGCCTATTATATATATATATATATATATATATATATATATATATATATATATATATATATATATATATATATATATATATATATATATATATATATATATATATATATATATATATATATATATATATATATATATATATATATATATATATATATATATATATATATACAGGGTTGGCATGTAATGAAGTAAAAGTATTTCGTTACAATACTTGAGTAGTTATTTCAAATAATTGGCGTGTAACGAAGTAGAATTTTTACTAAATATTTTACTTGTAACGAAGTAGTTTTATCTCAAGTAACGCGACTTTTTACTCCGTTACTTTTATTTATTTCGCAATATATTTTCGTTAATTTTTTTGGCGAAACCGCTGGCGCTGCTGCCGGTGGCGCTCCACCGTCAACGACAGTAAAAAAAAATTTCATAGTCGCCAGGCCAAAAGCTATTAATATAATTCAATCGCATGCCACTTCGCGATCATATTAGGATGAATACATCTCTTCGGGAAATCGACGCAACCACTGTTTTATATTTACGTCAGTGAACTAAGTCTGCCAAATAGTGGCATAGGTCAGGTCAAGGCCGTTGACATGAAATGTCACTTCGAGCACACAACGCTTGAACGCCATCTCAAACCGCGATGCAAATGTCTCCGTTGTACCATATAAACTATTAATCATAATATATACACTGTGTGTGTGTGTGTGTGTGTGTGTGTGTGTGTGTGTGTGAGTGTGTGTGTTTGTGTGTGTGTGTGTTGTGTGTGTGTGTGTGTGTGTTTGTGTGTGTGTGTGTGTGTGTGTGTGTGTGTGTGTGTGTGTGTGTGTGTGTGTGTGTGTGTGTGTGTGTGTGTGTGTGTGTGTGTGTGTGTGTGTGTGTGTGTGTGTGTGTGTGTGTGTGTGTGTGTGTGTGTGTGTGTGTGTGTGTGTGTGTGTGTGTGTGTGTGTGTGTGTGTGTGTGTGTGTGTGTGTGTGTGTGTGTGTGTGTGTGTGTGTGTGTGTGTGTATACCAAATAAATATGTATCATATGTAAAAGCTGTGCATGAAGTACATACAACACAAAAGGAACAATGTGCATAAATTGCCAGTCTAGTGGTTAGGATTCGGCGCCCTCATCGCCGCGGCCGGGGTTCGATTCCCCGTCTGGAAAGACATTTTTAACATTGATATTTTTTATTTTAATTTCAGTATTCTCGTTGTTTTTGCATATTAACTGTAACAATAACAGACTTGAAGAGATGTATAAAAACAATAAAGATTACAACAAGTGTGAAATATCCAAGTAGTTGTCTCAATTGCTCGTAGTATAAATTATATAATTATGCATTCGCGTGTAACTTCGCCATAACTATATATGCATACATTTGTAAGAAAAAATTAAACTATTACAATTTATTATTAGAAGGGTATTAACTGTTGTGTTTGTCTACATATTTATTGGAAATAAATTTGTGTGAATTCCTCCATTAAAATGTTTCTTCTAGTTAAGGATTCTTATAATTAATAATAATTGTAATACCCAAATAAATTTATTTTAATGTCAACAGGGTATCTCTTTTTTTGGTCACCAATATTGGCTAAAACCAGTTACGTATTTGTAATGTTCATATTTCAATAACTAATTATAAATCAATAATAATGCCATCAGTAATGCCTTAGCATACACACAATCTGGACAAATCTCATCTCAAAACCTTCATTCACTTAATAAATCTACAGGAGTACCTTGTCAAAATCACCTTGTCTCTACAATAAACATACAGCTAAAATAATATGTGGCCTACTGCTGCCCTAGGTGAGTTAGAGACTAGTGGAAAGTGAAAGTGTGATAGGTTAGTATTTCAATACCACTGAAGCATTTCATTGACAAGACTTAAATTTAATAAACATAAATGCGAGGACCATTTAAAATAGTTTAATCACAATTTAATAAGTATCCAGACAATTATCACATTGCCAGAACTTCTGTCTTTTATTAGTATACGATAAAACCCCAGCAAAGGACAGCATCGTTTTGAGAAACAGTTGTGTCAGACAGTATATATATGATAGTTAGCAACACTGGACGTGTGTTCATGGTGTAAAATTATTTAATTTGTGTTCCATTCATAAAATATACACAAGCTCAGCCAGTCTTACATAATATCTCTATATCAACAGTTTCTATATCCAAAATATCCCAATTACTGTACAGTATGTAACATATGCATAAAATAATGCCCATTTATTCTGTTATTAAGTTTTAATTAATTGGAGGTTAATAACATATTATCTATGGTACTACATAAGTTAGCATAATTAATAATACTTTCAAGCACACATCAAACCTGAGTACTACACATTCAACAGGAGTTTTACTTACCGTTTAATTATTTTGTAGACACTATATAAAACGTTGATATACTAAACAAAGTGCTGCATTTTAGCTTATATGTAAGGGTATAAAAGAGTATAATCTCGGTCCAATCTAGTATCTTTAAAAGCATGACTGTGATATAATATGTATAGCAAAGATAAGTAAAAAAATATGCTATGCAACTCGAAACCTTATGTTCATACGATATCCGGTTAAAAAAATTATTTACAGTATTTTGTGGTGACCTGAAAGACCAGCTGTCAGCACAAAAGTGATTCAATTCATATGCACATTCTTATATACAGGTAGTTACAAACATTATTTCACATTCAGTTCTATGACCCGAAGGAATGCCATACTGGCTGTCCCACACTTCATCACTTCTTGTTGGCACATATACTGCAAATACTAACTGCAAAATCTTAAGACATTTTCAAAACCTGCTTTCTTCATCAGTGTAGATTTCAAAATTCCCTGGACCATGTTGAATGCACTGAGATTGTAAAATGATTTCCCACTGACTATATTCTCTGTTCTGTGAGGGCTTGGTTGGGTTGCATAAGCTTGCGTGCACATGCACGCAATGCAAGTCAGAAAACTAAACTCTTCCGCAGGGCAGCTGGTCCACATGGCCGAACTAAACTATTCTGCATGTAGGGCAGCTGTTTTACATATCTGAACTGTACTCTTCTGCATGTAGGGCAGCTGTTCCACATGGTCAACCACACTTTTGCAAGTCTTCTGCAAGTCAAACAGATCCTATGATAACCGTGGACAATGCCAGATGTGTAGTTCGCAGTGTCTGCTGACCTGGCGTCCCCCATTGCCAAAGCAGACACAGCGATACTGCAGGCCATTCCAGCCAGTGGCCTCCTTTGTCTCGAGGTAGCTGCCTGTGCCACCGTCTGTTGTACATTCCACGCCCATTACCACCAAATCCTGCAACAGAGAGGTTTTTTGAATGGGTAGCAAGGCATGGATGGGTGGTAACTTGATACATAAATCAAATAATGTGCTTTAACTATATGAGACACTTGATTTAATATGTACACAACCCATCAACACAAATACTGTGTGCTCTCTACATGATACATACTGCAGCAATTGTTGTCCTTCAATCTTATATTATTCTTGTACTGCTCCCATTTCACTAATTACTGTAATAGGGAACAGCCAACTGGGGATTAGGTTAAATATAACCACTTACTATCTCTGTTTATTTGTAAGCATGACCACGCAGCAATTCCAATTTGCACACCGATTTATTACAACAAATACAAACTTAACATCTGGTAAGCATATACCTTGAGCCTTTCACACAACCATCAACCCAAAACCCACCCGGAAGAAGACCACAATCCTATTATGTCACCTGTTTTTATACAGATTGCCCCCTTACATCATGTGATCATTGTTTAAATGTATGCATTATTCCCAGCACTCTAGTGGGTAATTACATACTGTGTGGTGCCCTCTGGTGCACCATGTTTGTATTATATTTATCCTTACCCTTACAAACAAATTATTTGCTGATTATGTAAATGTTAGCCATGTGAATATGTTTAAAAGCAAAATTGGCAGATATCTGATAAGGGTGGGATACACATAAAATTAATGTAAATGGTTGACATGATAAGCCAATGACTTCCTTGTCCACTTGGTATCTGGGGTTTTGTTTGGTAAGATCTTACATTATTGAAGTAGTGTTCACATGGAGGATTGTTGTCGAGTCAATATCTGAATTTTCAACATATTATTACAATAGTTAGTTTGTACAACTTGAGTGTAGTTCAGACTAATGTGGGCCAGCTGACAGCACTTTTTGAACACAGTTCAGTACAACCGAGTGTTGCAATGTTACACTGTACTAGACGAGAGTGGAGTAGTTTTAACAGAGGTTAAGTTGTAACAAGTAATGTTTTGTGAAAAACTTCCAGCTGCTGATACAACCCAAATTAACAATGAGGAAATATAGTGTGTGTTTTGTTTTGTGTACTGTAATACGGCATTGAATGACTCTGTCTCTTACATTAGCTTCCTGTTGCGACTGGGGTATCCATGCCGTCGTTGTGTCACTGACAGCTGCAGCAGCGCTTCCACGACTGTATTTATTGTGGCGACATCTAGTGAGATTACCAACACCTGGTGGTCCCTGCAACAGAAACTAAGCAATCTCAACAAAATAACAATGACAGTGTCATTCAATCCAACCACAACACATAAGGAAAGCAAATAATTATCTCTTGGAAATTCTCGACCATTGTACTGTCTCGATTATAGTACTTTTTGTGGCAATGTCTGTATTTATAAAATCACTCATTAAAAAGTTGCATTACTTTTATTCAGAATTAATGACACAATAGCTGTGTTGCAGCTACATTGATTTTTATCTTTGCATATTGCAAGTACAGCTTCAAGAGAGAATGCAAGACAAGTTTGAGAGGCCTGTTACGTTACCTGCATCTTGCTGACCATTGACACCTGCGAGGTGACATTGTCTGCAAGACGCTGGAACTTGCGCTCAACGATGGCCAACTTCTGCGTCTGCTTGACCACATCCTTCTGTAGCTTATCAACTCCACTGGGAAGGTTGCGCATTGCTTCTAACTGAAAAACATTTAGAGGTTGTGAATTGCTTCTACCTGAAACACATTTACTGGTTGTGCATTGCTACTACCTGAAACACATTTACAGGTTGAGCATTGTTTCTCTACCTGAAACACACATTTACAGCCTCTACATAGCATCTGTCTGAAACACATTTACATTCCCTTTTACGCCCACATGACTACCTCAGCTACAATCAGCATTGTAGAGACATTTCTGAATTAACAAATATAGTGTCAAAACCAAAATACTAGCATATTAACCTTCTATAAAAGGAGTGAATGATATCATTTAGTTTACCACGTGTGTTTTGTCACAGTTTGTAAATAAAAGACATGTGCATGCTTTTTAAATTAACTATGTTTTCTTTCCTTACAGTGCACAATAATACAGATAAATTATTTGGAATTTCATGATTCAGATCGAAATGCACATATCCCCATCAAGAAATATTGACAAACTTTTTCATAATTGTTTTAACTTTTGATTCAATATACTGATAACCCTAAAAAAACCCAAAAGGCACATTTTCTGTATCAACATGTGAAAAGTGTCTACCATGGCTATTACCAGGACTATGGCCTAAAACATGCACCAGGTTGAATAATCTAGTAGTGCATACATGGTGCATGTGAAGAATATATCAGTTGTGATGTTTCACAGGATGATGCCTGGGAATAATACACCAATAATCCATGAACAGTGCACGTAAAGAATCCATAAACAGACCCACGATGCAGCAATAATTGCAGAGATGACCAGTGGTGATACTATTACCTGCTCTGGTGTTCCCATTGCGGGTTGAAACATATGACAACCTTTCAATATACATATTGTATTGTTGACACAAATTATGCCAACACATTCATTATACCGGCAAATGCACAGTTCATAACATTCCAAGAAAACACAGCAGTAATAAATGAATCTATGTTACAGTGGGATTTTATGCTGGATAACAGGGCAAGAAATGTGACCTGAAGTAAGCAGTTATTACTAATAGCCCTGTAGCAGGGAAGGCTCGTATAAGCAGTGCAGCAAGGATTATATGTGAACAATGGTTGTGAGATTATTAGGCTAATTACTCCCACGAGCGGAGTGATATATAACACTATATAAAGAACTGCGTGGCTTAGATCCAGCCTTATTTGATCTCAATAATTTATTGTGGGTCACCGTAAAATCTCTGCTCTGCAAAACCTCAAGTACGATTGTTAATTAATTGTTGGAGTTAATGCTAGACTTGTTTTGTTGAACGGGTAATAGTTATGTGTGCTAATCAGGAGTTCCTGAGCATGTTTTTTATCCCATTCACCTGCCTTTAACTTAGGTAGACCAGTCAGTCAAGTAGGGTCTATATACTGTTATGATGAAGTAACCCTGTGGTATATTGGGCCACATGTTTTGTACTGCAAGTAAATGTGGTGGAACATTGTAAATCACTGATTGTACAGAAGTGATGCATTTAATGCTTTGATGCTTTTCCCTGTTCCAGATTTGTACACAAGGGGTTGCCTTGGTGCTTTCCTATTATGAAATGTTCGGTTGTGTACACAGGGTTTATATGTTGGTATTTTATATTAAATATAGGTGTGGGTAGAGAGACCCCCACAGATTCAGTGTGAATGGCAAGTGCTAGTCAGTAGTGATACAGTTAGTACTTGTAGTGGGTGACTGCCGGAGGCAATTAAATAGCATCGTTATCATTGTTTGCTAGTCTGGCATAATGCATCTGTGAATTGTAGATATTACGTGTACCCGGTAGTCATCCTGTTACAACATTCCTTTTTGTTGGTGGATTCAGTGAGACACCTCCCCTTGTAGAGAGTTAAGTAACTTGTGGCATTTATCCTGAAAAGACTAGTAGTGATGCTACTCCTGTTCCCGACACAATGAACTGCATAAACCAAACATTCTCCCAACCATCAACATGATTTTAAAAATTATCTTTTGGGTTAAATTGTAAAATGTGAGTACAAAAGTTCAAGACCATTAAATATTTACATATTGCAACAAAACTAGACCTGTATGACAATTCTGAATGGAACTGCGACATGTTTATAATACATTTATATCACTAAAATATCAGTTAAAAATTAGAATTTGTCATAAATTTTGAAGTTGTTCCCATAATTATCAAGTAGGTTGACTCGCACTGATTTTCCCAGAGTCAATCTTATAAAAACGTGATGAGCTTGAAGACCTGAAGAATATACAATGAAATTATGCTAAAATAACATGATAAACTAATGCTTTCATGGCCACAAGATAAACTAACTAACTTAACCTGGGCAAGGGCTCTTTCTCTGTAGCTGCGCCAACAATCAGGAACTCCCATTCACCTTAAAACATCGGAAACTATAGTTATATTTCTGCATAAATGTTAAAACATATTTTTTCTAAAATGTCCATTGTAAAGGTGGCCCCTTACTCTGATGACGACCTGTTCATGATATCATGCTTAATTGTTCTGGTTTGCTCTGCATCTGAGCTCGGGTTACTAAGGATTTAGGCGCTATACAAGTTTTATTATTACTTTTATTATTATTTCTAATACCAAATATTGTGGTGGTCACATGACGTATCACGTGTCCATCATAAAATATCAGAGGATTATTCTATCAACATGTACATAGGGAACTACGCACCGGCGCATATTCCGGAAACAAGAGCAACTATGCACCAGTGCGTATTCAGGATAAAAGGGAGTGTGGGATTTAGTAAACAGAGTTAGCAACACATAGTTGTCTACCTGTGTGTCTATGTCATGGAATTGCAACTGCAACGCTCTCAGTGAATCATTCTGTCTAACAAACTTCACGCTCAAACTTTCCCACTGAAAACCACAATGCAACCGAGCAAACTATTACGTTGCATTAATATTCATGCTGCATGCATTAGGATTTTCATGCCTGATTCTCTCATAATTAGTTGTTGCTAAATTTAATATGTTTGATAGGCAGTTTTCAAATACAATCCTGTTTTAATTTTTTTAGTTGTAAAGAATCCTAAATCAAATAATTTAATATTTTTACATTATTTTAATAAAGAACTGCTGCAACTTTAACTGAACAGATATTAAAAATTACACATTTACCTCAAAGTTATAATAACTAACTTATCTCAACTCTCATTTTAGCAGCTCTGACAGATCCAAAACAACTATATTTTGAGCTAAAACAAACAATTAATGTGAAAGGATATTTAAAACTTATCTTGCTTGTTTATAATAATCTGTTATTATATAAAGTTTATATATAAATATAATTTATAATAATTCTCACCTGGCTTCTTAACTGGGTCAGTATATCCTGCTGCTGGGATATGTTGCTAAGCAACACCCCAACTAGGTCAGCTGTACCCTCACCTGTGGAAGACAGACTGTCTGTCCATTCTGACAGTTTTGCCATAATATTTTCGGATTGGTCATACTGAAACCACACATCAGACTTATTGGTATTGGAACTTCAGTATTTTATACTTGCAGTCCTATATGTTTAAATTATGTGATTGTTTGGAGACCACCAACTTGACATACCTAATAATTAAGTAAAAATGAATACAGTTTAATGTACTCAATTTGTTATTATCATTACAAAAATCAATGTGAGTTCAGGCAAATTCATTATTTTATAATACATATCATGGATAAAATCTTACAGTTGCAGAACATGTAGATTTAACAAGATTGAACAAAACTGCCAACCAAAGAGTGGAAGAATTTTACCAAGAGTCCAACAATCCTTTATAAATGTGTAACCCGCCTCATGAGGTATATGTAATAATTATAAGATAAGCAATTTAAAAATTACTCTTTCTGTTTGCTGTGAACTTAAGCAAGGTAATTTGAAAATGCTATAGATTAATCACTAATAAACTCTCACCTTAATATTTAACTTTGACAACATATCTTGTTGCCATGTACTGTTGCTATGCAACAGGTGAAGCTGTTTAGTGGCTTTCTTTTGTCAAGTTAGTCTGAATATCGTTGTTAATTTAGATAAAACTTGAAATCTAAAAATTACAAGAATTGGAGCATTTTAATTAAACAGCTCTGTTAACCAATGAAAACAGTTGTTCAAAAAAAAAATGTAAGAAATAGTAAGAAAGGAGTGGCTGTGTATGGGAACCATGCAGAATGGAGGGGCTTTGTACGGGAACCATGCAGAATGGAGGGGCTTTGTACGGGAACCATGCAGAATGGAGGGGCTTTGTACGGGAACCATGCAGAATGGAGGGGCTTTGTATGGGAACCATGCAGAATGGAGGGGCTCTGTATGGGAACCATGCAGAATGGAGGGGCTCTGTATGGGAATCACGCATGAAACCTTATCATGGTACATTTTCTGAGATGATTTTGTTTGTGTATGTGAATTGGGAGGGGGAGGCTATTTTGAGTAGTGATTATTACAACTTGCTATGGGCAGAAAAGGAAAATATGACACCGAAACAATGTGCATGGGTTTATGCTTGTGATATATGCATTAGTGGCATTTAGCCCTAAAATAACATGTTATAATTATAACCCTCAGTTATGTTTGCTATGTACCTTGGGGTAATTGTGATCCATCAAAACATGAATTATTTATTGTAACTTTAAATTAATGTAGACGTTTTCTTAATGCCAATATTACATAATGAGTTTAAACTATCCGTATATATATAACACACTGCACTGCGTTCTGACATGGCAGATGGGTTAGACAAAATGTACAAATGATTAAAGGTCATAAAATTAGATTAATGAACTACATATAAGTTTCACATTAATGTAAAATTTATTAAGTAATAGAGTCTATATACCAAAAGAGTGTGGGTACTTTTAGTAATATAATATTAATAAATGCATTTAAATACCAGACTGTATCATGCTTGCTAGACATCAGGTGATACATGTTCCAAAAGATACATTAGATAGTGACACAAAAGTTGACAGAAAATTATTTATTTTACATCAAGATAATTCATACTGGAGAATCAAATAGGATGTTGTCAACAAATATAATAGACAGTGATATTTTAGTAGACAGAACAAACTAGAGAAATGGTGAACATTTAATGTTGTGCATGCCCATACATCAATGGTGTTAAAGGCTAGTATTAGCACATCATCATAAATACATTGACAGACTGTATTTTTGATGAACACAAACAACTGTTCTTCATCTTTATATTACCTTAAAATGCAAAAATCTGTGATCTATTAAGAAATGTGTGTGATCCACTACACTTACACACATATAGCAAGAATTTGGTGGTAATCAACTTTAGCGTACAACCGTACATAGGATATATAAACCTTTGTTTAGAACTTTAGATACAATCCAAATATGCTGAGACGCAGCAACACATCCAGTTTGTCAGCTCCCATAAAGGTTCCCACTGCTGAGGGCTTATGCTGGGTGAAAGACCTGTTGTGGATATATGATTTTGGGTCCATTTTGGGCTGCCATCATGGTGATCATGTAACTAACACAGGAGGGTGCTCATATGTAGTGGCCAGAAGGCATCATGTACGCAGGGAGAATATGGCAAGGGCAATGAAGCTACAGACATTTCGTGCGTCAGTCAAACCAATCTTACAAGTTTATCTCATGCAGACTAACATGCTACTACCTGCCATGAGTGAAACATGCCACTACCTGCCATGAGTGAAACATGCCACTACCTGCCATGAGTGAAACATGCTACTACCTGCCATGAGTGAAACATGCCACTACCTGCCATGAGTGAAACATGCCACTACCTGCCATGAGTGAAACATGCCACTACCTGCCATGCAACACAGTGCCAAGGTGCACAAGGGATACAGTTTTGGCTGGCCACAGGCCCACAGCAGTGCTGTGAAACTGATCAAGCAATCCTGATAACCATTGTAGTGAATGATCACCAGGGTGCGCCACTTAAAGATAACCAGGGTGCACCGTTTGATGCATTTTGCACAGCATGAGAGAAATGATTTGGTTTCAAATATCCACATTATAAATATTGTTGCTGCATAAACAAGAATTATGTGAACTAGAATGCATATCATATACACTTTAAAATATTTCAAACAATCCAAAGTGTCAAACATCTGTACTATAAAGTAGTCTGTAACAGTATCTCTCTGTTCCCTCATCTATATCCATTAGTGTCACATGTATGGGGCTGAATTTTTTAGACATGCCTGTGGCCTCATAGGAATGGTTTTTACATTAAAACAATTCCAAATTCTCCAGCGGTGTGGATATTACAAAGGAACCTATGTGAACATTTAACACATATTATGTAACTCAGAACAATAGGAGTTTGTAGTTAGGCACAGTTGTTAGCAATGCTGTGTGTTACATGATCTACAAGTCCATATCAGTTCCTTTGTATGGTACGAATGCTTTGTGCAACCAGCCGTTGTACATGATTAGTGGGGCGTGACGTTGTCATTGGCATTGCCTAACAAAACTTGACAGGGCAGTGCAAGGAGTCCTAGACTCTTGGAGTGACTGCCTTTTCATGCAACTCAGCTAGTTATATATAAATAAGCAACATCTATGATCTGAAGCATGCCAAATGTATTCTTTGAAGCTTGTAATAAATACACTTGGAAGTTGGTACACTTTCTGAAGTTGACGATGGTTAAGAGAAGCACCTTTGATAATCATTAACACATCTATCAGCATACAAAATTATAATAACTCATTTACTTTTTGAAAAAGATCATTTAATTTTGTTAAAGTTCTGATGAAAAACCGGGGATTTCTATATGGCGTCACCTATGTATTTGACAGATCCAGAAATGGATAAAAATGCATGTAGGTGATGTAGAAGCCATTTAAAAATAATTGATACATAAGCCTTAGAAATCTTTGGTGATAAAATGTTCTAAGTAGAGGTACTTCACTCTAGGCACATGCCAAAATAGGTGTCAGATGCTCCCACAAATGTTGCTACTTGCCAATATTGCACATATGGTTACATTTAATTTGTGGTAACCATGGAAAGAGTACACAAATTAGTATAAAACTTACATACAATACAATATAAAATGAATGCATGATACTTCAAAATAAAATTTTAATTTTAATACCCAGTGCCTATTATGGACCTACCATATTACCTTAATTTAACATGGCTAAACCATTGGTTATATTAACTCTCATGGCTAAACCATTGGTTATTATTACCCCTCATGGCTAAACCATTGGTTATATTACCCCTCATGGCTAAACCATTGGTTATATTACCCCTCATGGCTACACCATTGGTTATATTACCCCTCATAGCTAAACCATTGGTTATATTACCCCTCATGGCTAAACCATTGGTTATATTACCCCTAAATGTTAAAGTACTTCACTTTTAGGTAGAGAACTGAAATTGTCTATCTTCATGCACAATCAATTTATACATAACAAATGCTGACTTTGTAGTCTAGCATAAATTACATCACAACATTTCTGGCAGTACCCACTGCTGTAATTGGGGTTTAATTATTTAATGTAATCAAATGTATGTTGCCTGGGTATGAAGAACAATTGTTGGAATGTATTTATAATTGGCAAAAATGTACAATCTACATGGAATACCATAATGATGTCGCTGTGCTACACACAGGCAATGTTACATCTGGCAGAACATGTTGTATAATTTGATCATTTAATACTAACACATGTACATTTGTAATTCTTTGTGTGTACACACAACATGATTTTTGATGTACACTACTATTCTTAGCTTGGTATGTGGACCTACAAAACCAGCACACAAATTAACTCACACTCTATTGTACACAAAATGTCATGCAACACACAAACACGTGTCCTCAACACACCAAGCATGAATGTGTGCATGAAAGCAGGACCCTGATCGTAAGCACCTTCTCTTACCTTTGAGAGACGTGCTGCATAGTCGTTCTCCATTACTTTAATCCTAGCTAATGCTTTCGCCAGGTCTTTTTCATGGTTCCGTGACACCAGATATACTGCAAGAAAAATTGGTTGAATTGTTCGGCGAACCAAGCACATGCATTTTATTAGTTGTTGCACATCTTTTTTGAAAATATTTTATCAATTCTGTTTATATTTGACTAAGTTCACTCACCCGTCCGCATAAATGATCCGCCTGTTGATAAATGTGCATAGTTTCACCAGTGTGACTGACACCATCAGATAAATCCCCCAATCAGGATGCCTAATGAATATTTCAGGATCAGATACAGAATATTATTGTTTTCCCATGGAACCAATGCTAAACATGAGTCAGGCAATCTGGCTACGAAAATTACAATTAAGTTTAAATAAAAACTGTACACTGTGATTGCTGTCTTGCCACCGACCTTCAGTAGCATTTTCATCAAATCACACAATTAATAAACTGTACACTTTGATTGTTGTCATGTCACCGACCTTCAGTAGCATTTTCATCAAATCATACAATGCTTTTCTTAGAAAGAAATCAACATGGAAGATGTTCCTAAAAATCAACATGGAAGATGTTCCTAAAAATCAACATGGAAGATGCTCCTAGAAACCAACATGGAAGATGCTCCTAAAAATCAACATGGAAGATGCTCCTAAAAATCAACATGGAAGATGCTCCTAAAATTCAACATGGTAAGGTAGGTAAAGTCATCCCCCAGGCATTACGCCTTAGGAAGCCATGAAGGCTTATATGGCCAGTGCTTAAACCTGGTTTCTGTAGTGCGAAGCAACTTAGAGTGCAGTTATACTGACTCTCCTGGACGGGATACTAGTCCATTGCAGGTACCTTCCAAACTGTGTTTGTAATCATTTGCAGCAGAGTAGACTGAGGCAAAGTAGGGTAAACGAAATTGCCTAAGCTTCGAAAACGAACCGTGCCCAGTGTGGGTCTTGAACTCACAACCCTCGAATTTAGAGTCCATCACCTTAATCATTAGGCCATGGCTGCCCCCTCAACATGGAAGATGCTACTAAAAATCAACATGGAAGATGCTCCTAAAATCAACATGGAAGATGCTCCTAAAAATCAACATGGAAGATGCTCCTAAAAATCAACATGGAAGATGCTCCTAAAAATCAACATGGAAGATGCTCCTAAAAATCAACATGGAAGATGCTCCAACATTTGTTGCCCAAACCAACTGGATTCTGTGTCTGTACATCAGGGATCCTTCCATAACTGACACATGCATATGCTGCAACCAGAAACTAGAACTTCAAACCTGTGCCCAGCACAAGTGTCATAATCTGCAAATATGCCCTTTTTCCTCCAGAATTTCTTTAAGGTGCAAAAAATCCTTGAAAGGAGTACAATTTCAAAGTCTCCAGCAATTTATTCATATGCCATGGATGTTGAAGTAAAATAGTGTCAGTAGTAAGACTTACAAGTGTGTACATACCACGTGACGTAGTGGTGCCTGTGATCACGAGTAAGGCCATGATGAAGGCAGCAACGGCCAGCAGTGCTATCACGACTGTCACCGCACATGGACACTGCCTACCCTTTGACTTGGCTGGTGTAGGACTGTCTGAGCCATGGCTCTCATAGAGGGGATTCTGTCTCCTTCTGCAAACAAACATGTCACAGTGAGACTGGGTTCACAAATAACTAACTTAACAATTCCCTAAATTTTTCCTGACCAAAATGTAACTGTCCATGACCAAAATTATAACAAATAAGTATAGTTTTACAATGATCTCCCAGCTTTCCTACATATTATGTCCAATCCACCATTTTATATCACATTTAAATTAAGGCTTTTTTAGCTTTGGCACCAGATTAATTTTCATAGGATTGCCACAGCAAATATTATTTACTTTTCACAACTGTTCTGTCAGCTTCTTGTATCAGTTGTTGACTGTGATTATCCTCTTTAAATTCCTTTGGGGAGACAATTATAAATGAAGTACATATTAGCATAAGCCCTTTGTTGGAAGATGGCTAAATTTGGTTGGTCAAAAATGTATTCATTTTGTCAACAAAATGAACCCCAAAATTACTAAGTTCAGATCAAAATCAGTGAAGCATGACATCACCACTACATACGTCAAGGCAGAACTTGAGTGGGCAGTCAACCATGACCAGTCTCCACTGATGACTAGCATGTAGTGTACCTTTTGTACCAAAGTTCATAAAAGTAGTTTCACTGGGAAGCAGGCTAGAAATAACATTTTACCAGTCTTGAACATTCTAAAAAACCTTAAACACGTGAATGGCTTCCGTGGAAGCCGTTCGCATCTGTGACAGCCATTATTGGCCCAATTAAGTTTTCTCAATGGCAAGCCAATGCTGGTTGACATAGTAACAGCCATTATTGGTCCATTTTGTTTTTGCACTGGTACGCCAGTGCAAGTTGAGCAAATGAGAGCCATTATTGGCCGAATTACGTTTTTTCAATGACAGGCCAAGTCCGGTTTAACCATTATTGGCCCAGTCAAGTCTTACTAACTGTGCAGCGAGGTTGGTGTTATCACCTGCACAGTAATACTAATAGAAGAAGAGCCAACACATGAAGGTTCGTGAAAAAGTAACTTGAAAATTTATTTTAAATATATAAACATGGAAGTCATGTTTGGAGCATCTTAAGACTTTAAGTACTTTCATGCAAATATGTCTAATATGAACAAATATGATTACAATCACTCACAATCAAATGCTTGACACTAAAATTAAAACAAGACAACACATAAAAATATAATAGCTAAAAACTAGGTTAAGATATGGGCAAACTATAAAAAGCTTATCTCTAGCTTTACAAATGCTCATTAATGTGTAAGTGTAAGATATAGCACTCAGTAACATAACTGGTTTTGAAAGTAACATACTGAAATATTACTTCTTTGATAAAACAGTAACCATCCAGATTCATTATTGCCTGGCTATTGGAAAAAAACTGAATTTGCTACACTGAGCACAGCCTAATCGTTCGTGGTTTGCCTGCCACTTGAGTTGAGGAAGCAAGAAACTGCTGCCGATAGTAGAATCTACACGCCGGTTATGTATGTGAATCGGAGCACGAATCAGACTCAATTTCGAAGTTTACCGCGATCGCGCATGGCCACTGCAGAGTGCTAGCGGTGGGCGACAATACAGTAGCGTCTCGGCTACTAGCGGCAGGCACATCAACATTATGGATCTCCACCAACGTAACAAAGGATGCTGACTTGGACTGTTCATGGACAATCTCAGGAAAAACAATCCCACGACATCCGGGCCACGGGATTGTTTCTTCAAATGAGAACGCCAATGGATAGGCACTGAGAAAGGCCATAGAAACGCGTTTCCCAACCAATGACATACACGATTACAATAAATAGATATCAAACGCAGTATCGTTATTTTCCAACGATGTCAAGGTTAAACATATATAGTATTATAGATCGGTGGTATTCACTATTCTACCGCCGACAACATTCGTCGAATCACGACCGCATGCGCTAAGCTAAGAGTCACTAAGTCTAAGACTAGGCACTTCAAACAAAAATGAGATATCATGGTAGAACATTGGCAATTGATTTAAATGAAAGGTGACATGTAAAGGAACCAAAAACTGTTTATTTTATCAATATATCTTTGTTAGAGCCAAAGATATTATGATTTTAATGCGGTTAAAATCCGAAAATTTTGTGTATCTTGTATACAGGCAAAAGTCTCTCATTTTTGTGTTATTTTTCAATAAATGTATGATTAAAATGGCATAACTTTTTTGTTTGCACATATATTTTAATCATTTCTTCAGAAGTTGCAAGCACATTAAGTAGGGTCATAGATATACATAGTCCAGTCATGTATCATTAATAGTAACTCAGTTAATGCAATTAATAAGTCAATATTGGCTATTTAGTGCGTGAATTCAACTGACACATTTTGATAAAAGGCAATAACTTCCATGATTATGAAGATATTTGTATAATTTGTTCCGGGTTTACAAACTCATTAACAAGGGTCATACAAATACATCACCCACTTATTTCACAACTCATTTGATGCAATTAATAAGTCAACATTGGCTAATTAATGCGCAACCTCAACGGGCCAACACCTTTTAATAAAAGGCCATAACTTCCATGATTATGAAGATATTTACATAATTTGTTCAGGGTTTACAAATTCATTAAACAAGGTCATAAAATATACATAACTCAATTGATGCAATTAATAAGTCAATATTGGCTAATAAATGCGCAAACGCAACAGGTCAACACTTTTTTTATAAAAGGCCATAACTTCCATCATTATGAAGATATTTGTATAATTTCAAAACGCATTAAGTATGGTCATAAATATACATTAGTCATCATTAATAGTAACTCAATTAATAAGTCAACAATGGCTAATTAGCAAGCTATTTCATCACACCAATACATTTCAACAGAAAGCCATAACTTCCATGATTATGAAGTTATTTGTATAACATTTGGGCAGAGCCTGGATTTTCATTCCCTGCCAAATATACATACACATGCACGCACGCATGCGCACGCAAAGAACACCAAAATAATTTTGCGTATTGACAATGATGAAATAATTGTTTGAGAAATATATACTAATTGGTGTTCCATATAGAGTACTAAATGTTTTTTTGTGAAGAAAAGCAATGCCATTGCATAAATATTACACAATTTATTACATATTTCAGTCACTTTTTTCCATAAAATAATGTTGACTTTACATTGTGCAATTCAACATGATGTAATTTTTATAATTTTTTTTACAGTATTTCACTGCTGAATCCGACATTTCTTGTCTTGAATGGACAACGGCTGCAAGATTCTACATTATTCCATCTACGAGCCAAGTGCATGATGATTTTTCACAGTACACTGTATGCTGTCTCAACCAATAAAGTATATATATTTTTTATGATATGTTAATATAATGTTACTAATATAAATATATATATATATATATATATATATATATATATATATATATATATATATATATATATATATATATATATATATATATATATATATATATATATATATATATATATATATATATACACACAATATGTTTTGCATGCTACGTGAAGCCCCTGCACAGCTGGCCATAGACCAATATTTCAAACCCACTGACATTGCTGGCTGGCGAGGGCGACCATGAACAACACTCCCAACTGCCATCGACAAAGATCTGCTGGAAGTCAGCAAGCGTCTTCAAAACAGGCAAAGATCTATACTGGCTGAGATCGCAAAACCGAAATATATGGAAGAATTCAGCCATAACATCTTTAAATTAAATTTATTTAAATGAATCATACATTTCTTGCTGCAGTTATGATTTGGTCTAATTATCTTGATTCTGCATGTAAATATTGTAAAATTGTTTTTTATACCGTTATCCCCCATTAAGTTAATTGTGAAAATTCACATAATATATTAGGTAAAAAAAAAATCTTGAAATTTGGTTTTGATAGGTGTATCTATATTCAGCAGTTTTGTCCACCGGCATTGGCAGCTTGTCACAAAATGTCTTGTTGTAATTCAATAATTAATTGTAACTGTTTTACAAGTATTTTAACTAAAACATTACTTAACAATTTGTTCCCACCCAATGAATAAAACAATTAATAACAATCAGTTTGTACTCAATGAATAAAATAATTAATTGTTCTTGTAATTGAGAATATAAATCTCTTGCACAGTGTTTTTACGAATTTTTTAAATCATTGAAAAATTGCATTATTTTTTTCTTGTATTTTTCTAGGTTTTATCCAAGACCCACACAACATAAACATTAATATAATATCATGTAAAACAGATGGTATTGGCTTAGTAGTAAATTCAATTCAGAGAAATGTAAATAAGCGATCATTTCGTTCTGGAGACTCGTTCTCACTGTCAGATCCGTAAAACTTCACAATGTTGCGGTTGACTAAAACCACATTTCGCGTTCGCGCGGAAACAAGATATTTCCCCCACATACTAACTTCAAACTATAGAAGGCAACCACAACATTGAAATATTCTGAGGAATTCGATGAAGTTGTGCTACTTGCATTTGAAATACACCTATGAAGTCTAACTTACATTTTGTAAGCTTTATTTTGGTCCAATTTCTATAAGAAAAACATGACACGAATGTTAACTTATTGCTTTCAAAGGTGCCGTCAAAGCTGCCGAAAATGAACGGAAGCAGCCAATAAAACAAGCGGCGAACAAAACGTTAACGAGATTCCAGTAATCGTAACGGCGTTAAATCGTGAACAGATTTTCGTGCGCGCGGAACGACCGAGTCAGCGCATTTTGTTGAAGTGCCTACTAAGACCATTCAAACAATTTTATTATGAAAAAATCTCATCTTGAAAAAACAAAAACCCGTCTTTTATTTTTATATTACCCGTCGTGGTAAGACATTTGCCCGTCTTCAAGACGGGCAGACGGGTCCCTGGCTAATGGCCTGCTGGGAAGGAATGTGAACTGGAGTACCACAAAGTGAGCACCATCATCCATGATACACCATGCTTGAATACATAACAATTGTCACTAGTTACTCCGAGTCTGACAGCTAGATGCATCTCGCTGAGTCATAAACTTTTTCAAACAAGTAGAAATGTGCAACAAATTGCACAGATTGTTCACTGGTACAATGGAACAGATATGACAGAGTGTACCTGTAGATATGACAGAGTGTACCTGTAGATATGACAGTGTACGTATAGATATGACAGAGTGTACCTGTAGATATGACAGAGTGTACCTGTAGATATGACAGTGTTCGTATAGATATGACAGAGTGTACCTGTAGATATGACAGAGTGTACCTGTAGATATGACAGTGTACGTATAGATATGACAGAGTGTACCTGTAGATTTGACAGAGTGTACCTGTAGATATGACAGTGTTCGTATAGATATGACAGAGTGTACCTGTAGATATGACAGAGCGTACCTGTAGATATGACAGAGTGTACCTGTAGATATGACAGTGTACGTATAGATATGACAGAGTGTACCTGTAGATTTGACAGAGCGTACCTGTATATATGACAGAGCATACCTATGGATATGACAGAGTGTACCTGTAGATATGACAGAGTGTACCTGTAGATATGACAGTGTACGTATAGATATGACAGAGTGTACCTGTAGATTTGACAGAGCGTACCTGTATATATGACAGAGCATACCTATGGATATGACAGAGTGTACCTGTAGATATGACAGTATGTACCTGTAGACATGGCAGTGTGTACCTGTAGATATGACAGAGTGTACCTGTAGATGTGACAGTGTACCTGTAGATGTTTCTCAGCCTGTCGGAAGGATGACTGGTGTCACACAGGAAGTCTGTACTGTCAGAGCTTGATGACTGTTGCGGCGGGGGTGGTTGGGGTGTTGCATTCCCATTGGCGTCCGTGTGCGAATATATAGCACTAGGAGGGCACAATCTAAAATGGCAGAATTAAAATGGCACTCATTAATAAGTCAAACCAATTGTCATTGTTAATCATGTTACACAGTATAAAGATTCCATTCAAATGTCTTGGCTGCACAAATGAACCACATTTTAAAGTTATATCTCTGACAAATATCTGTTTAATTTAATGTTTTGGGTGGAATATCATGTTTACATTGCACGCAGAAGGAATGTAATGTTACAGGTGCTGGTGATATGTTCATCAAATGATCCTGTGAACCAGGGTTGAAAAAATCATGATTTTTTTCATTTAAATCGGATTTTTTTATTTATTTGATTTATTTGATTTTTTAGAGATCTGGTATACACAATGTCATAAAATATTTGACTATCAGGCTATCTGGTGTCAATACAGCTACACAAGTGTGCGCACTTTGTGCTTTTTAAAAAACACACAAAACTTTGTTGATCTCGATGCTTGTAAACAATTATTTGTGTTAAATTCATATAAATCAGCGATAAAAAAACCGGAAGTAAAAAATCATAAATCAGTGATTTTTTTTGAGCGATTTAAATCAAATGATTTAAATCAAACAACCCGGCTGTGAACGCTTGACATTGATACACTTTGTCCACCCTGGTCCGTAGGTACAGTCGTGCCTCGTTATTACATGCTCCATTACAACCACAGATTCGGATAGTTTCATAACTATTGCGATTATATCGCGATATTTTCATAACTATTGCAACAGTATAACGGAATAGTGAATAACCAGGAAAACAGTCCCAACCTGTAATTGATAGGCGGCACTATCGTGTAAACTTGGAGGTAGTTCATTAAAACAGTCCCAACCTGTAATTGATAGGCGGCACTATCGTGTAAACTTGGAGGTAGTTCATTAAAACAGTCCCAACCTGTAATTGATAGGCGGCACTATCGTGTAAACTTGGAGGTAGTTCATTAAAACAGTCCCAACCTGTAATTGATAGGCAGCACTATTGTGTAAACTTGGAGGTAGTTCATTAAAACAGTGCCAACCTGTAATTGATAGGCGGCACTATTGTGTAAACTTGGAGGTAGTTCATTAAAACAGTCCCAACTGATGGGTGGTAGTTCATTAAACATACTGAATCCATGAATGACGCTGCTCTAATCGACGATTATTGATGTTAGGTCATACAATAAATAAAATTGTTTAATATAGTTGAAAAACATGCTTATTTATATTATTACAGATACACAAGTAGAGATGCTGAATTATTTTTCTAACTATCCTTGATATTCAGTGAATTATCAACGATAACTATCGATAGTTCAATTTACTATCGATGATAACTATCAATAGTTAAATTTACTATCGATGGTAACTATCGATAGTTCAATTCACTATTGATGATAACTATTGATGGTTCAATTTATTATTGATAGGACTGCATCGTTATTTCGACTATTGCAATACACTGATAGTTTGACGTGTTGTTACATCCCTAGATTTTTTTAGTTTTTAAGCCAACATACCTGGAACTTGGCAATTCTTCATAGTCATGTGACTTCAACAAACCATCAGGTCTTTTCATCATTTCGCCAGACAGTCTTGCGGGTATTGCCGTGGGTTTAATATCACCTGATGAAGAATTTGGTAGTTTTTGTGTTGACTGTTGCCGTCCCCAGGTGGAAGCATTTACACTCTGTAAGCTCGGTGCCGGTGACTGGCGAACAAGTCTGTTGCCATTGGCAGAGTTTGGAGCAAACCGCTGCGGTGAAACAACAGCGGGGCTGCCACTAGGGGACACCAGCAGTCCTGGGTTGTGAATGCTGTTGAATGACCCCACGCTTCCTGAGGTGGTTGGTCTGTGAATGCTTGGCCCGGAACCTCCGCCTGATGCGTTGCTAAACAACTCTGGGTGATCTATATCGACACCTAAAACAGTACATTTAAACAATCAACAGGGCAGTAACCCCACCTACTTGAAAAAGGTAAGTTCTTACATAGCATGGTATCCGGTCTTTAATACTCAAAATGTACATTCCTTTCAACTCCAACATGACTTCTACAGCAAGCATTCACCCTCACTGCAACTACTGCATGAACACTATTCATTCACCCTCACTGCAACTACTGCATGAACACTATTCATTCACCCTCACTGCAACTACTGCATGAACACTATTCATTCACATATCCACCGTCTAGCCCAGTCCTCATTTACACAGCTGAGTGAACTGAGGCAATGTGAAGTGAACAAGATTGTCCAAGCTTCAAAACGGCAGCAAGAGGATTCAAACCCACACCATCTCAGGTCCGACGTTCCATGCACTGTGATACTGTGCCTCATAGAAGAAGTTCCTTCCACTGTGATACTATGCCTCACAGAAGAAGTTCCATCCACTGTGATACTATGCCTCACAGAAGACGTTCCATCCACTGTGATACTGTGCCTCACAGAAGACGTTCCATCCATTGTGATACTGTTCCTCACAGAAGACGTTCCACCTATTGTGATACTGTGATCACAGAAGACATTCCATCCACTGTGATACTGTTCCTCACAGAAGAGGCTTTCATCCACTGTGATACTGTGCCTCACAGAAGACGTTCCATCCACCATGATACTGTGCCTCACAGAAGACGTTCCATCCACTGTGATACTGTTCCTCACAGAAGACATTCCATCCACTGTGATACTGTGCCTCACAGAAGACATTTCATCCACTGTGATACTGTACCTCACAGAAGATGTTCCATCCACTATTATACTGTTCCTCACAGAAGATGTTCCATCCACTGTGATACTGTGCCTCACAGAAGATGTTCCATCCACTGTTATACTGTTCCTCACAGAAGACGTTCCATCCACTGTGATACTGTGATCACAGAAGACATTCCATCCACTGTGATACTGTGCCTCACAGAAGACATTCCATCCACTGTGATACTATGCCTCACAGAAGATGTTCCATCCACTGTTATACTGTTCCTCACAGAAGATGTTCCATCCACTGTGATACTGTGCCTCACAGACGATGTTCCATCCACTGTTATACTGTTCCTCACAGAAGACGTTCCATCCACTGTGATACTGTGATCACAGAAGACATTCCATCCACTGTGATACTGTGCCTCACATAAGACATTCCATCCACTGTGATACTCAGCCTCACAGAAGACATTCCATCCACTATGATACTGTGCCTCACAGAAGACGTTCCATTCACTGTGATACTGTTCCTCACAGAAGATGTTCCATCCACTGTGATACTGTTCCTCACAGAAGGGAAAAGACCCAGCAACAGAAAGCAGTAAAAACACAAAACAATTTGAGCATATTTATCACAAGAAATACTGACACACCTTAACTAGAATATAAGGAAACTGTGTTGTATACACCTGTTCCCACACACAGCTCTGATGCTACCATTCTATCACTTCTCAGTCATTCCTTTGGTTATCGATTGGACTATTGTAACTACTAACTCTGTTTTCCAAATACTGAATTCCAAGATAGTATCCAAGATATTGCATAATTTCTGGTAGCTCATAATGTTCTAGTGCAGTATCAGGTAAAATTCTGCTATCAATGTGTTGTCTTTTCAATAGGTTCACTGAACCCTGCAACTGTTGCACAAGGACACTGACAACCAGCTGTGGCAATGCACTGACCAGCACAGCTACCTCAAGGCACATGCCAAAGTTCACTCATTCACTCCCAACCTCTAAGGAAAGAAATACTATAAAACATCTAAGACTGTGTCCTCCCAGCTGATCTCATTAACTAACGTTCTAAAAACAGAAGAGGTGAAAGCCCACTGCCTTGATCTCCAATGGAGCAGCTCACCTGAATGTTCTTTCAAAGAGGACAAAAACAAAACAAAAACCCAGAAGCATTAAAATGAAACTGTGACACTGAATAACTACAGCAGTGGCTGTTCAGAGTGACTGGTTCTACGAAAGTGAATGCGAAACTTGTCAAAGTTCTTACCACAGACCTTGACATGACATAGTATACATCCTGTTGAACTATGGAACAATACAGATATTTATATCCCAGTTTAGCTTTTTCAACAACATGTTTCAGTTTCACAACAGCAGGATTTTGAATTTTATTTCTCTAAATGTTGATGTTTTTTTCAAGACAAAA
Source organism: Lamellibrachia satsuma (assembly GCA_033239005.1). Lineage (NCBI taxonomy): Eukaryota > Metazoa > Annelida > Polychaeta > Sabellida > Siboglinidae > Lamellibrachia > Lamellibrachia satsuma. The sequence goes on along the minus strand of BSQZ01000063.1, from coordinate 2,764,402 downwards.
CAATATCTTCCTGGATCCAGAAATGTTTAGCTTACATACAGGTAGTTGATTGTTATTTAGGTTAACATACATCAGAATTAGAGGTGGCATCTGGTAACTTCATTCCTAATCCACATATCCTTTTATAAATACTGAAAAACTGTTTTAAAACAATGGAGTAAGTGTTATATATGTTTTAAGCGGAATAATATCAACATTAATAAATAATCATTAGTGTGTCTTCTATACAGCGGGGCTTCCAAAAATGACACACTATGACAGCAACTTTCAAATACTATCGCTGTATTCAATATAAATAATAAAAATAAAACTTATTCTCTACTCTGGGTTTTGAGCTCATATTCCACGGTGGAATATGGTTCCCAGGGTCCATTTTCTAGGGGAGGGGTATAGAATATGGATCCCATGGAAAAGGACCCCATGTTCAATTTTATTACAGAATATGGACCCTGCCATAGAATGTTGACCCACACTGTCCCCTTCATAAAACTACCATACAAAGTTTTATAATGCAGTTTATTTATTATGAATATACCTACACCAGTTTTACTTAGAAATGTTGCTCTTGTTCTGTGTAATTAACTGCTAATTTTTACGTGCTTTGTATTTGTTTGGCAAATGTACACATTTAGCTGAAAAGACAATCAATTAATTAGTGTAGTTTTGTTTATACTTGTCAAACCATTCCAACAAAAGGGACAAGGGCACACTAAATTAATATTCATACTTTATATTTATAGAATACAAAATTAATGACTGCTGGCCTTAACTTTAATGTAAAAGTTGGCTAAAATAAATAAAGCATTTATATTTAATTTTACAAAATTCATAGGAATGATGGTGATGACCTTCAAGTTACAATCTACAAACAACATTATATTACTTAACCTCTGACACCAGGATTTAAGTTACAATCTACAAAAAAACATTATATTACTTAACCTCTGACACCAGGATTCAAATTACAATCTACAAACAACATTATATTACTTAACCTCTGACACCAGGATTCAAGTTACAATCTACAAACAACATTATATTATTTAACCTCTGACACCAGGATTCAAGTTACAATCTACAAACAACATTATATTACTTAACCTCTGACACCAGGATTCAAGTTACAATCTACAAACAACATTACATTACTTAACCTCTGACACCAGGATTCAAGTTACAATCTACAAACAAAATTACATTACTTAACCTCTGACACCAGGATTCAAGTTACAATCTACAAACAACATTACATTACTTAACCTCTGACACTAGAATTCAAGTTACAATCTACAAACAACATTACAATACTTAACCTCTGACACCAGGACCCAAGTTCATCTACTGCTGTTTCAAAACTTGGGCAATTTCGTTCACCTCATATTGTAGTGTCTTTCGGAAAAGACATTAAAAACCATTGGTCCCTTCTACCTGGTGTCTATGCCATGGAAATAAAAAGATTCCACCTAGAGGGTAGCTGTGTGACTTGCTACATGGATTTATCTATGAGTCATGGCACCTGCAGAATGACGTAAATTAGTAAATTACAATGTCTGCAGCAGTGGCTCAGTTTATTATCAGCCTCTATAGTAGATCACAAGTGAACACAGCCTGGGCAACACAAAAAACAGGCCGAGTGAGTCATACTTCCTCACACACTGAATGCAATGGCATTCACTTGAGAACCTTTCATAGAAGCACATAAACTATAATAGCCCATATACGTGGAAACTGAAAGAGATTTCCCAGCAAGGATCTACCATTGCACCAGGACCATGCCCCCTGAATGGTCCTGGTTGTGGCAAGGCAAGATGGATGTCTTGTGCTTCTAGGCTGGCTGTGAAGTGAAAGACCAAGACGTGTTATGACTTTAACATGTTTTGGGACAGCTGTGATGAAAATGATTATTATAGAAAATTTCAAGAAAAAACTATGCGACATGGACTGTCAAATACACCTTCACTGATCAGTATCACATGTTTTACTTTTCAATCCATCTAAAAATATTTCTAACATATGAAATTATTGTACACGACAGTATGTGCCAAATGGAGTCAAATGAAGAATTTATAGTTAACTGTTTATTATTATTAAAATTATTAAAATATATGTAAAAATAAAAAAGTTACGCAATTTTAATCATACATTGATTGAAAGAAAACACAAAAATTATAGTCTTTTTCCTCTATACGATACAAAATTTTTAAAAATTTTTACCATATTAAAATTGCAATACCTTTGGATCTAATAAAGATATATTAATAAAATAAGCAGTTTTTGGTTCCTTTACATTTCACCTTTCATTTAAATCAATTGCTAATGTTCTATCATGATATCAAATTTTTCTTTGAAGTGCCTACTGTGATGTTACGTAATGCTATCGCACCATTGCATTAAATCTCTACAATATTTAGACATTTACCCAACCCTTTCGATAGCGCACCCTAATTGCAATAATAGTATACTATGCCCTGTAAATATATGTATACATAGCAAAACAGCAGTAATGTTGAACCTACTAGATATCAGACATCCAGGAAGCATGACTGACGAGTGACGTTTGATAGACTATAACGAGACGAGCCATTTTCACAATTTTTGGGGTGTATGTAGACGCTCATGAAAAAAGTGTTCTACTATACATATAAGCTGATATGACCTGCATGCAAATGATATGTACGTACGCATAGGGAACATATGTGCATTTATACCTACACAAATTACTGAGATATGGGCCGAAGACGAAAATGTTGCCAATTTGACACTTTTGTAGACAAATACCCATATACAGAAATAAAGTGTGATCACCTGTTGATCGAGTTCCAATCCCATACATTTAAACTACACCAAAATGCACTAAAGAAAGACATACATGATACAATGAAATGATTCAATCATGCCAAAGATGACAGTCTGTTATTACATGATAACTATAGCCTCTGGATGGAAAGACACCAAATGGTGACAGACAGGTAATGTCACACTGACTTCGACTGATAAAATGAATTTTAGTCTAGTCCATTACTAAACCAATCACACATATTTTCCATCCAACCATGCCGCATCTGTGAATGTAACCCTCCGCAAATTGTAATGATTTCCTTGATTTTGTATAATATTTCATGGATGCCCAAAAATCTAGACCCTAGAATCGGTTCACCCTAGAATTTGACGGTTTGCTAATCTGACTACATTCATCAGTGCATTAGTAGGTACTGAACAGGTCCCTTGGGGTAGATTAGATTCACAATCAACACTAAATGTTGGCTTGTCAAAACAAGCCCTATTCTGCACAGAGCTTCATTCATAACACCCGGTTAGTGAATAATAAAATAACACAACATTGATAAAGCATAACATGACCTGAATGCAAGACACACTTGTTGGTAGATGTACATGACACGCTAACCATACTAAATGTTAATAATTATGCAAACATAGACACCTCCTACAATGTATAATACATGCAAATATTTAATGTCACAAAATATTGTTAATTTTGTAACATAAGTCTTTTCATTGCACATTACTGTGTTTGTTTTATCACAGGCACAGGAGAGGTGCAAATACCTATCATTATGCCATACTGATAAGATCCATGACAACTACATATGATTACCTACAAACCAGCAAACAAAACTGTTCTACACAGCAAGAATAATAAATTACACATAGATTACAAGAGCAAAGACACTTGCCGGCTGAAACGCTAGAATTTAGAAACTGACATGCTAGTCTAATTCCAAATAGATACTTACAATCAACAACAAACTGGTGCAAATACAAATCCTCATAATACATCTGAGAACTGTGCTTCAGTTGTGATTGGACCTTGAGAAACAACAGTGGCTCAGGCACATATGCCTCTGAGTATTTGGAAAGTTGATACCTTACCCTCCGTGAACTTGTCCAAAGTGCAGTTTGCAGAATTTACTGGCTATCTAGCAATTAAGGAATGGTTGCAGCTCTACATTGGAGCAGTGTCAAAAGTCAAACCACACACAAGTTTGAACACATACATAAATAGACCACCCCTTAGTAACTCTATGGATCTACCCCACAGCTAGGCCAACAACCCACAATATCTACATCAGGTACAAAGACCATGACAGATTTGGGTCATCCGATTCACAATATCAACAACTGGTGTGTTAGGAATGAAGGTGGCTTGAACTGACACCTGTGAAAGACTTACTGTGTAACAGTAGCTGTGTAAACATGTTAAAAACACATCAATGATAACTCTGGCTTCCTTGTACACACAGCACCAGGAGGTTGTCACCCTGGATGGCAATCCTGTTAGACGTCATGCATGCCCGGGAAAACAGAATACATATTATTAATCAACCCTTTGTTCCTCCAGGCATGTGTATACACATACAAGTCACAGACTCACACAAAGTGTACTCCACTATTCAACTGGTGTTACATAAATAGAATGTCCATATATACACTTCACATCAGTTCATTCCTGTGCAAACAGGTGTTTTCTGCACTCAGCTATAAACCATTTGTTTCTATGGCATGTGAAATTATTTAATGTAAACAAGGATTTCATTTTATTTTCAATGACCTCACTATACCTATAAATGGTTGACTATATTTCTAACTTACATATTAAAATATTTTTTACACTACTAACTATGATGTTATGAAAACAAACTGTTTGACTAAATAAAAACTATTTAATTACTTTCACAAACTTTAACATACATCCATAATTTCCATTCCTTGCCCTCAATTAAAGCAAGACTTTTCCACACCTTTAAATTAACATTCTTTCTAGTTTTTCAAAGACCATGCACTGTCAATTGTGAACTGCCATTTTATTGATTGCCATGTAATATAACACTAGCTCCATCAACACGTTCATTTACCCACTGAAACATAATGCAATATTTTTTAATTTTTTTATTTTCACACCAAGAGACCCTGGTCCCAAATGGTGCAAGGGTAACAGCTAGCTTATCTGTGCTACTCTGATTCAGGCTCAGCATTGGGGATCATCCTGTGCACAGTGATTTAAGTTAATTAAGCGATGTTGCACTGGGTTCTGAATAACTGACCGAATGACTGCAATAGATGAGATGACAGACTGTAGACAGACTGGGAAGATGGTAAGTTTGCACCTGCAACTGAAGCAACATTTGAGTCTTAAGAAACCTTTGCTCACAGACCAATGACAGACAGACACCAAACATGCAATACAAGCAGTCCCAACCAGTACACTTGGAATACACATGCACATCACCCAATCAGTGAAAGACAGAGAGTAACCTTGGCCCCTCTTCACTTCCCATGGAAACTGCCACCCCGAATACACAGCTCAGCTAGACTGACAGTTTTGGTGTCATCCAACCTTTATGTAACAGGTGCTCAAGAAGCCATATATTACTGAACACCACAGTTGGTTACACCATTATGGCATAGGTTGCAACCTCATGGAAGCAAGAACGACCTGTTCTACGTTTAGAGAAGATACAGTAGTGAAATACAGACATGAATAATTTTTAATGAAAACCCTGAATTACCCTGCACAATCAAATATACATCTTTTCCATGAAACTAGAGTGACACCAAACATTTTCATTGTAAGTGCCATATCGAGTCCATACCCAAACATTTTTAGAAAGTATTTTTCTAGCCTAGACTAATAGATAGCAACTGTTTCCCAGAGGGTATACACCCTACCCAACCCTTGCACACTCTCATTATACCCGTGAAAATGTCCATTAAGTTGGTAGGGAATAATGAAGTAACAATTAATGTTCTTCTAATCACAACTATTGAGATTTACTCAAAGTTTAAGGTACCCTCAATAGTTAACTAATTGTTATTAGAAGAACATTCTACGTCCCCTTTACCTTTAGAATGTTGCTTACAAGGTGACTGAATAATTACATTTATATACATGATATTTATATACATGATACACATGATAATATTAAAAATATATGTGATGGCAAATGTTGAAAATCTTACCAGAGTCGTGCCCATTTTTATACGGCTGTTTCGTGGCACTGTTCTGTGGAGGAATAACAATAGGTGGCGCTGGCTGCAGTAACTAAAGTGTAAATCTTCATTCATTATGTTGGTTGGTCTGTCTTGTCTGACCGGGCTTTCACCCTCTGAGGGTCTGTGTGGAGCATAGACATAAATAGAACACCCATTAATAAAACAAGACCACTGAGCCTTTATCAGTTGACACATGATAAAGTGATGCAGGCATGGACCAGTGACATTCATGCTGCTGCACGGCAAGAACCCACTGAGGCCCAGTGTTTATACTGTACAGTACCCAGTCTTCATCATATAGTTATAAATATACAGTACTAATAAGAGATTATTACTATATAGCTATATATACCTAATACCTTATTACGTGCACAATCTATTCGTGCACCTTGTATATCAAATACCATAACACATTAACTATAACTGTAGTACCACTAAACATGATCGAAACTGAACTTTCTGAAGTGCTCTATACATGTATTAGCTAATGACTGCAAGTGGTCAAAATCTGATTAAGCCCCGTTGGACATTCTTCTCTAATGTCCCAAAAATATTCTTTTTCCATCTTCCAACACATTCCCCAGCTGCTCCATCACAGCCATTTCCACCTGCAGATCAAGATCTTTCTTGAAAGTTATCTGGTTAACTTGCCCAAGGACACTCCTCATGTAAAGAAATGTGCTCTCTCATTTAAGCTGTCATTTGTTTTAGTAGGCAACCTTTCAAATGGTTTGTCAAACAAATGCATCGAATGCAATGAATGTTGTAATGTGTACAGAATGAGTTACATGGTAGTGGTTCATACAATGATGAAAAGGCAAACGATGACCAAAAAGGGGAGAGCCTCATTAAATGCAGATGACTTAATAAAGAAAAAAAACTTATAAAGAGCTGACATCTAGTAGAGTTTTAAAAAAGAGTTACACATATGCATACACACACGAACACATTATTTATAAAACTGAATCCTACGTACCCTATGAAATTTTACATTGCACCCAATCAATGTGACTACTGGGAAACAATATATGCTACCCCCAAGAAAAACAAACGTATCTGTAATATATCGATATTTCAGAACATTTTCGAAACTGTTACATTCGTTCACATATACACTAACACAGCAGAAACATTTGCGACATTAAATTCCCTGAAAATAATGAGATGTTAGATCCTGTCTTCTGGCGATTCATACAGCTGTAAGCAACACAGGAAATAACCATATTCATTGTCCCACAACTTTCTCCAGCAAGCCTCCAAAATGTTTGTCTTGCAGAGTTTAACACAAATGCACGATGCTCACTCCAGTATGAACAATCCAACTGCCCACACTTATAACACAACTGCTGGGACCATTATTAATCAGTCTGGTGGCCATGCCCTATTAAGAAAAATTACAATGACAAATCTTCAAGTTAATTGGTTCCTGGTGTCATCGTCACTGGCTACTAGCCAGATAAGTTTATACTTCTCTGATAGCCACCACATCTTCTTTGCTTTTGTTTGCCTTATATTGTACATGATGATGGTGAGGAAGAAATAAATTAACTTACTTACTCACTTACTTACTTACTTACTTACATATGTTAGACAACTATTTGTAACATGCTATGTTCACACTATAAACAGTACTACCCTATTTGTCATGCAGTGGATGCAACTGTTTCTGTGTGCAATGAAATGCTGGCCAGTGGTCCAAGCCCTCTTCACTGCAGTGAGCTGGCTTATTGCTCTTGTGTAGGATGATTAATGATGTAACTCTATCAGACTGAGGGGGGGGGCATTCATTGTGTTAGTTGGCAGGCGGGATGAATTACATTTCTGTAGTGGTGCCCCTTGGTGGCCAATCAGGGAAACATCAAAGTCCAAAGAGAAAGCAGCAAACAGTCCTCAGATATTGAGTTAACAGCAAAACATGATTTTAATGAGCATTATTAGTCAAAGAAATAATTATATATTTTCTAAAAGAAAATGATGTTATGAAACTGTAACTAAATAAACTTTGTAACACCCAGTCTTAGTATGTATACTTACCTTGTACATTCTGGCAGTAAACAGGGCATTGAGACACATTTGTTGTAATAAATCAATGTGCTTTCTCCTAACCCACAGTTCAACAGTTGTTCATATCCACTGGAGCACTAGAAGCTGTCAGCTGGACATGTCAGGATCAAGTGATTTATCAACAGAGACAGGCACTGACTCACAGTGACAAAGTCACATATAAACCACAATGATGTAAACACAGCCCATATGGAACTGGACAGAACAAACCAGTGAACTAAGTGTAACAACCAGTGATGGTGACAGGGAGGGATCATTAATTTACTTCCAGGTTCATGTTATATGAAGTACCTGTGATTTTGAGACGGTTTTTCTTTTAGGCAATGTTTTGTTTTGTAACTAAATAAATTTTGGGTATTTGGTCATATTTGGCTACAACACTAAGTCTTATGGCTGTACTGTGTCCAGTTAGAAATGTCTAGTTGCATAAATACACATGTCAATGATGGAAGGATCTGATGGGAGAATCTTCCGTGTTGACTTTCTAGAAAACAAAATTGTATGATTTGATGAAAATGCTACTGAAGTGACAAGACAACAATTAAAGTGTAGATTGTAATTCTGAGCCCAGGGTAAACTCACTTTTAGCGTTGGTTTCAATGGGAAAACAATAGTGGTCTGAACCCACGATTCAAGGGAAACACTGGCTATTGCACTGGCTTTCCAGCACATCACCATGTGCCTTTAGCTGTTGTGCTAGCTGTCCACAGATAATACTGATGATACTATTTCAGATTTTAGGTCAATCTCTCTCAATTCTCATCACTAATGCTGGAGCAAAAGGCACCAACAAATCTCCTCCAGTCAGCACTGTCTTGGGGGAGCCAGCTGTGTTTGCTCCAGGTCTTCCCAGTCAGGTACATTTCTTCTCCCACGGTTCTGCTCTATGTGTCTTGTGGTCTGCCTCATTTTCTTTTTCCAAGTGATGCCCATTATAAAGGGCACGTTGAAAACTATTTCTGTCCATGCAGAGAACATGGCCAAGACGTCTCCACCTTCTTTGCTTCAACTCATTGATGATGTTATTGATACTTTGGGAGATTTCCTTGTTGGTCACGTGCTGATCCCAACATATTCTGAGGATTCAGTTTAGGTCAATGGTACTAGGGAACTTTTCCCACATTTGACAACAGTAACATGTGTATGCTTTGATTCCAGATGTGGGAAGTGTTCTCAGTTTTTGTCAGATTACTTACTGAAGGGTAGGTTTTTGAGATAATTACCTGTCAAAAAACTTGTTTGGTGTTCATTGTAGTCCATTTCACATGGCCTTCCTATGCAAGCTAAGTTTGCTATCAGCGTGTCACGTGACAAACGTCATGTGACACAAACTAGAAAAGACTAATGGGAGCTCCTAGCCAAAGTCTTGGTTCAGGCAGGTTAGTTGCTTCTTTGATTTTCTTCCTAAACCAGTTCTCCCCAAGGTCTAAAATCCTTGTCTCTTTCGTTTCACTGAACACTAATTCTTGTGCCTAGTCTTCTCGCTGTCTGCCTTATGTAAAGCTGTTCACATTCTGGGCACTGTATGTCACATAGTACTCTGTTCACATTCTGGGCACTGTATGTCACATAGTACTCTGTTCACATTCTGGGCACTGTATGTCACATGGTGCTCCGTTCACATTCTGGGCACTGTATGTCATATCTGCAGCAATGTCAAATATCACATTCAAAGAAACCGAAACGTCAATCACTCAAGGACATTGTCAGTTATTTCTTTATTTTTAGGTTTACATAATTTAATTACAGACCAAGTGTTCTAATCATGAGGACTTTAAGGTGATTTTAGTTGTGCACATACATGTAATTAATAAATAGAATAATCTCCAAGTGATTGTTCAGAGTGGAATAGCCAATTAGGGCACTAGAAGGTGAGCTGCTTCAGAGTAACAAGTTCTCTCAATCAAATTATCTGTCTTACAACCAACCTCCATTGTGGTTGTAACTTGAAAGTAAACAGTATGTTCCGTGGGCTGCCACATGCCACAGAACCTACTGTTTACTTGTCAAGTGGTACCTAGATAAACAAATTGATTAGACTAACAGAGACCTTACAGGAGGTTATTTTGATGATGCTGGCACTGTACTGCGAGTAAATATGGCTTTGCCACAAAATACACAGTACACTTAAAGCCAACATGGAACAAGGAAACATTTGTTCAAGAGGGCAATTCAAATGTATATATAGTAATATTTGTAGCACTTGGTAAAATATGTTAATGTAGCAGATGAAAACGGCTACCTATATTATGATTATTGTTCATGTAAGTCTGACAAACTTTTGAAAGTGTTCTGGTCTCTCTTGTATAGAAAGACTATATACCCAGGGAGGGAGGGACGCTGTTGGTGGTTTTCGGTCGTTTTACCAGATTACAAATATTATATCTACCGCCAAGCAGCCATGGATTCCTGCATATAACGGGTGCTTATTTAATTATGTTTGACGCACACCTTCTCCTGTCAACCGTGGCAGAATCACGCACACACCATGACCGTCATCATACGTGTCGCAATTTACAAATGACAGTAACTTTAACTTCGTAAGGATTTACGTCTCACTTACTGAACTATCTAAAGTTGTTCTACGTCTTCCAGCAATAACAATCTATTGCGACACCAACAATTTGTCACCTGAACAGCCCATATACGAAATGTCACCAACAACAACTCAACTATTCACTGTTGTTATGTCGCAAACCCTCTTGTCCACTGATGCGAAACTGGGTGAGGCACCGGAACTACTCTCGCCAGAAGAAGGTTTTTATAGTTTATTTATAAATATTATGTAACCTAACTCTTCGCTGGCCAACTAATACTATAACAAGCGAACGGATGGATTTCACTCGCATTTACAAATGCAGTATATGTTTCGCAATTAATCGTTAAAGTTGTGAACGCACGCTTAGTCATAGTTGTAAGTGCCCGAGGACTAGTCCAAATTCGGCCCAGAGATGAGGCAGATAGTTACTGCCACCTAGCGAGGTACAAATAACTAAACTATCCCGCCTAACATTGCCCATTCTACATGTGAACATTCCCATATGTAAATTTACCAAATATTTGTATGTGTGCCATGGATTTGTGAGGAATACAATTTAATACACAATATTCAATCGTGCCCTCATTAGATTCATGGCAAAACTGGTCCACTACGGAAATAAGATGATTGAACTTGCGCAATTTCTTTCTAGTGCTAGGACTAGGTGTTCATAGTTTATATTATAATCTTTACGTAACCTAACACTCTTTGCTAGCCATGCAATTTTTACAAATCTGTGATGTGTTGAAAATAAAACAGTATTTTATATTATCTATCTATATGAAACCGACCAATACATTATTGGATCGAGACATTCGTTTTAAAGTTAAATATAACAGGTTGCCATCATTCAATTGCATAGTTAGCCTGTTTCAATAGGCCTATGCCTCACATCACTGGGATGTGTGTCTATGTGCATGCGTGTGTGTGTGTGTGTACGCATGATTTGAGTGAACACATTTCTAAGACAAATACAGGTATTGCATTATGTTAAACACAATTTATTTTTCTCACAACATATATTCTACGATGGTGCAGCAGACAGAAACACCTGTTTAACACAAATCTTGAATACTGTATGTCAGTTTATATATGTTCTCAAGTTCTCACTATATAATAATTATGTATGTACATAACTACATGACCGTATGTACAAACAGTGTGTATTTAAAGGTTAAGGTGCGTTCTTATATAGCAAGGTATCCAGTCCTTAGTTTTTTTTCTTAGTTTTCTTCACTAAACTGACAGATCCACATGTAACCATGCAACTGTTTGTGAATGAGCTAGGTCATGCATTGATTGTGGTATCAAAACATTATTGTCAGAACAAATATAATTATAATTTCAGTAATACAATTCTCTAGCACTACTTAAGAGTAACCCCTTCATCAGGTCTATTACTACTTGCCTAAGATAGAGGTGATCCAGGTGAGAACTTCTAATTCTAATCCAGCAATGAAGCACAATTAACACAACATACAGAGCAACCAGTAAATAGCACTGTTTAACATGCAATGATAGGATTCGAGAACTATATTCTTAATGAATTCAATTTACTTGACCAATATATTTACAGCTGCATGTAATAATTATAATAAAATGAAAATGTTCAGGAGACTCCCATTTATATATTATTATCTTATGTCTATGTACAACACAAGTTAAACACAACTGAGTAGAGTTGTATTATAAGACTAAGGTTTCATACTTACACAAGAACTGACTAGTTCCTGTTTGATTCTGGTCTTACTGATGCCATCACAACCAGACTAGGGGCCAATTACGTTATATAAATTCTAATTCCAAACCAATGACAAATATCAATTCCACATCTAAAACACCAATTAAAAATAAACCCATGTGAAAAGAGCAACCATAACATTTATTTTGCAGCTTTATTTAATTTCTGCACATTATGGTAAATAATATGCAAACAGATATCATGATTTATGTAACATATCAGATTGCATTGATTATTTGTAGCAAATAGTATTAAAGTTAAAAAGTTATGTTGTAATTGAAAATGTAACTAAAATTCACAAATTCCATTTCAGGAATTGCAGTTGGTATTTCAGTTCCAATTACAGCATAATTGACCCCGCAACTACATTCATTAAACAGCAATACATACTGTGTAACACAGAGACATTTACAGGGAATCAACTTTGTTCTTGAATAGGTCAATCTGTTTCTTCACTTCTGTTGCCAGGTCAGTTTCTGTTGCACGTGGGTGCTTCTGTATGTAAGCAGTGATCGCTCCAATGCATTGTGCCTGTACACAAACAAAACGGTCAAATGCAACATGTTATAGAAACTACACCATGCACAGCATATATATGCTGCACAGATCAAATAGACTTGCATGTGTATCTAACAGCCGAGTGATCATAAATGCAATTCAGCGGCATATTTAGAGGTACCAACTTGGCAGTGGTCCTAGTTTTGATACCAATTTATCAATGTAATTGCCCTTGCCCAGATAAAATCTATTTCCCATAACTTAAGAGTCAAGTTTAAGTATAACAAACCAAGAGTGTAGGACATGTGCTGTAAAAGCATTGCACAAATCCATTTCTGCTTAAATGTCCAGCTTCAAGCAAAGGAATAATTGCTAGTCATTGGAATAAAATTATAGAATGGCTACGTGTATGTAAAAGAACAATTAGTTGTGATAGATCAGCTTGATCTTTTTACAAATGTGGTATCTGTGAGATTCCCCATATGTGGCGGGTGACAGACTGGGATACTTTGAGACAGGTTTATGTATGGGTGGAAGGATCGAAAGTATAATGCATTATGCAAATACTACAAAACATGTGTAGCTTATGTTAGTGATAAAGTAGAACGACTACCGAGACATTAATTCATAATTAATTTCATACTAAACGACATACATGATTTATGTTATGCTCAACATTTAAGCGATGGATTATTAAAGTTATTTTTTTAACCTGTCATGTAATAGTGTATTTTATGTTTGGTAATATGGAGATTTTGCACACTGGCTACAGCCCAGGTTTAACCCGACGGACAGGTTTTTTCTGCCAGCCGAGATTAATTCCTTAAATATATTTAAGGGTACATTGTATCACAATAGAGCACACAATATGGCCTTTATCTTTGACAAGTGTCTCCACCAAATAAAATACTTCTCTATAATTGTGGTTATGACTGACCTCATAAACATCCACTTCGCTGGAGGAGCTAACTCGATTGTAGAGTTCATAACCAACCCTGGCAGCCGTAACAAAGGTGTATGGCTCCTTGTTGCCATCTTTAACCCATGTCAATGCTGTCATCTGTTGAAATACATCATATATACAGTCTGCTGTTGTTTCAGTAAACAATATATGTCCGACGACAATACAGAAGACATGTCCGAAGAATGGGTGAAGAGAAATTGCCAAAGAGAGCATGTAAACCAAAAATGGGCAAAGTGGGTGACCAAAATTAAGGTTGCGACTCTGTGTGAAGAAATGTATTGAATAAGGCACCTGACAGGTATGGAGATAAAAAGAGTAGGATAGAATGGATGAGAAACATAAGAGATGGAAACAAGTTATCAAGAGGGCAGATAGCAGATGCTGAAAGAAATAGGTAATACAGTTACAAGGGGAGAATAGGCATGAAATACCTACTATATCTTCTTCTTCCATTTAAGCTCAGAACTCTGTTACTCACATATAAATGTGGCTAGAGTATTTTTCGTAATTTTTTAAAATACATTTATGCTTACAAAATATACATATATAAATAGTATAATATCTAGTGGAATCAGAATTGTAATCGCCATAGGTTGGGTGGAATCGAAAAGATTAACATTGTGTTGGAATAAAAAAGGCTGACATGGAATCAACCTTATTAGGTATGTTCACTATAGTGCTCAGGCATCAACATAAACAATAACTTTGGCAGATGCATTGTGACTGTAAAACAGACATTTAGAGCAGGAAGTACTATTATTCCCATTATCATTGACAATATCTTATAAATAATAGCTGATAAAGTAAAATATCTAACACAATGGACGGAATAGTGGGGCGTGGTGGTCGTGTGGCAGAGTGTTGGGCTTTCGGTCGGGGTTCAAACCACCTGCTGCCGTTTCAAAACTTGGGAAATTTTGTTCACCCCACTTTGCCTGTGTCTTTTGGAAGAGACACTAAAAAGCTGTTGGTCCCTTCTATCTGGTGTCTATGCAGGGATATTGAAACAATCTGTTATGGATTCACAAATTCTAAATTAATTTATTAAAGCTGCAGAATGATCAGCAACATGACCGTCACTGCTAATGAAATAGTGCTATACTATAGTACATACTGAAGAAGAATATTGGTTCAATGACCAGTCATACTTGTAAACCAAATATCACATGATCATGTCACTCCAACTCTAGACAAATGGCTCTATTCTAAATTGCCCCCTAACCTAGGGCTAGCATAGGCCTAGTTGTACTTATTTAGGCAACGTCCAATTTTTATTTATACTTTGAACTTGTAGTAATTATTACAAAAGCCTAATTATTATATTGTGTTAGTCGTAAAAAGGGGTGTCGGATGTTTCGGCCCATGGGCCGAACCATCTAACGGCGTGACCGGTGAATTGTGAAGTGTTTTCGCTCGCATGGGCCGAACCATCCGTGTATGCAACCAGTGCCAGGGGCTCCGTGGACCGAAACGACTAACAAATTGTAACTGTTAGCGAATTGAGTGTTGTCATTGTAAAATGTTATACATTATTACGTTCGCTAGTTTCAACTGTTTGCATGTCTTAGTGAAATGTTGCTTATTGAGTGTTGTAATTTCGAAATATTTAAGCATTTTAGCGAAATGCTACATTTCTGTCTTTATTAACAACTACCATTTCCCAACTTCCCAACACTACTACAACACGACATTTATTTTATTTATATTGTGCTACAATTATATAAATAGTTCTAGATCATTATTATATTAGTTTGTGCATATGTTTTTTGCACAATCCTAATGAGTATTTTTTTTTCGAATTACGCCGTGGGCCGAAACTACCATTCTTAGAAATCAGCTACTAACGTGGGACAATAGAACCGAAAACGTTAATAACACCTCTTTGCAACTTGTAATATGACTTAAGGCAATTGCAATTGACTTTTATACGATTAATTGAATAAAGTGCTTGATCACATAAAATGTGCTCACACAAACAATGAAGTCAATACATTATATATTACAATACAAACTCAACTAGTTATTATTTTTATTCGTGGATATTTCCCATAGACATTAATTACTTCAATTTGGTTCATTATTTTATTATGTCAACCGCTTTCTGTTATTTTATTTATATTGCTATATTTCTATAAATAGTTCTAGATTATTATATTAGCGTGTGCGTGTATGTTTCTGTGCACAATCATAATTTCCGCCGCTCCGCCTTTCTTATTGATTCAGGCCGTGGGCCGAAACGACTATTCTTAGATTTCCGCCGCTTAGATATCCGCTACTAGAATGGGCCGAATCGACTGTCGCTGAATTCAATAGCGACAGTGAAGTAGGCCGTACCGTCCGTATTTGTGGGCCGAATCGACTAGGCCAAACCATCCGTCGGCGTGGGCCGAACAAGTCATGGGCTGAGCTATCCGGGACCCGTAAAAAGGGCGTCTGCATTATCAGCATGTCACGAGAGGAAATTGAAAGCAGATATACCCCTATTATAAACAGTGAACACTAAATGACCAAAATGTGCATAAAAATAAATACCTAACTGCTAAACCTTGAACAAAATGCTACGTGGGCGAAAATGGATGTAGTTAGCAGTTTACTCAATAAGATAACCATTTCTGAAACCGCCATGTAGAGATTATAATAAAAATGGATCATTAAAGCAAACGTACCTGTTGTACTAAATCAACTGTACTCAATGGAGGGCCTTCGATGCCGATCAAGTTAGCCATGATATGCTAAAATTGTTTATTACGTCGAGTCAATTTGGGTATCCTTAATTTTGTATTTGCTTTGCTGGTATATTCACCAGGTGGCGATTCAGTTACTTCTCGAGACACGCAGCGTACAATTTCTTTCTTTCTTCTCTTGTAAAATTGTATTTATTATTTGGGTAATTTGTTATTACTTACGATAACAACTTGGGCAATGACTGTCACTTCCAGGTCATATAAAATCATAACATTTGTAGCATCATACAGTAAAACATTATTTATCTAACCATTTATTTGTGAATCTTAATCCGGTAGGTGGCGGCACTATGGAATAAAAAAACATTTTAAAGGGAAACAAGTCATGGTTTCGGGCTAAGGGGAAGGCAGTGTTAGTTGAGCCATTTTTCATTCTTTTTGATGTCTAGGGCGCAGTCATTTTCATAAGTCAAAATTGTTTTTACTCACATAAACTATGATTATTAATAAATAATTGTATACCAAGATAATATATCTAGCATGCATAGCCATGGCATAGGTAATTATATATAGCTGATTCAAATAGGGTTGGTACGCCGGCTCAACTAACACTTGGTGTGGGGTAAGTTGAGCCACAGTGCAGCGTAAGTTGCGTAAATGCTTTATTTGTATAATTTACGTAGGCTTTGTACAAAAAATCGTAACAACACAGCCAAGACATCTAGCTACCCAATGGGTGCAACACGTCTCTGACAAGTCTACACGCTTAATTAATAAGTCAACACACTTAATTAATATATACTTATAGGTAAATCGCAACTGGTGTAACTAACTGCTAATACGTTGCCTTGTAGCTATCCGATATCCCAATTTGCTATGAAAAATGAATTCCGTGATGTATTTTTGGGTATAGAACATTCGTCTTCGTTCTTTAACCACTGCTCAACTAACCCTCCCTTGGGCCTTGGGTGGTTCAACTAGCCCCTGTTCGACAATTAAGCTTATTTAATTAACATCTTATTAAAGAGCGAAGTGATGTAAATAATATTTTTCTCTGTGCATAGCTAAACCATTTGTAAGTGCACAAACAACAAAGTTTGGTCATGTGCGTTGATAGTTTACACATTAGCAGACATTAATCACAATTACTAAAATTTTCGAAAAACATCAAAAACATACCTTTAGCTTACATGTTCTGATCGTTGTGATAAATGTAACCTATTATACGCCAATCGCGTTCTAATAACACGTTCAATCAGTGGGTGGTATCATGTAACTATCGCTGCTGTAGTTTCCTGGGAAACATGGGTGGCTCAACTAACCCAGTAGCTCAACTAACACTGTCTTTCCCTATATGCACCTATCAGTGGGTGGTACCATGTAACTATCGCTGCTGTAGTTTCCTGGGAAACATGGGTGGCTCAACTAACCCAGTAGCTCAACTAACACTGTCTTTCCCTATATGCACCTATAACAGTTACTAAAACATAACCACTTGCAACTACAACTAAGAATATCTCCCCAGTGTTTTACTAGGAAAACGTTGTTGAACGAGTATCATTCAACAATTTGTTCCCTTGAAAAAAAAGGAAAAAGGTCTACCAGAAAGGACGAAGACTACACAAATTACAGATCGAGGCACTTAATGCAGCTACGACTGAAATTAGACAATCTAAAAGAACCTATGAAAAAATTAACGTATAACATTAAACTGACAGCAAGAGTTTTTATGCACATGTCAGGAGTAAACAAAACGTACGGGACAAGGTTGGACCATTTGAACACAGTGCTGGAAATATAATATCACAAGGTTTTTTAATGGCGGAAGACCTAAATGGATACTTCTGTTCAATGTTTACCAGATAGGATATTAGTTCATTACCAGTTAAATATGCCAAATCTCAGGGGCTAAAACGGACTATTTAGGGCAGTTAATTGTAACTCCTGAAAATAAAGGCAATGAAGGATAATAAATCACCTGGAGTGGATGGAATTCCACCAAGACTACTAATGGAAACAGTAGAACAAATTAGCATACCACTTGCAAGAGTGTTCAACTTGTCATTAAACAAGGGAGTTGTTCCTTTGATTGGAAATACGCAAACATCATACCATTATTTAAAAAAGGTTCGAGAAATAAGTCAAAGAATTACAAACCAGTGAGCTTAATATAAGTGATTTGTAAATAATTAGAAAGGTTAATTAAAGACCATAATGGTGCACTTCCTTGTTAGGCATAAATTATTAGACCCATTTCAACATGCATTCCTAAAAGCGAGGCCATGCTTAACAAATATGTTATGCTGTTTTGGAAGAAATCACTAAGTGGATAGCGAAGTATTATGTGGTGAGACATGGTTGTATATAAACAAGGATTTTATTACTTTGGTCTCATGACTAGCACATGGTTATCAAAGCTACTTTAGCCAACCAACCTGAGCCCCCTAGCACAACGATGACCTTCCAGCCGCTTATAGCATATGCATTATAATATCACTACATCCCCCTCGTTATAGTAAAGCTAAGAACGAACGCTAACATTAATATGAACATCTAACAACAGTAAACAGAACTACTTAACTAGACAGGCATGACAAGCAGTTCATAGAATGTTCGTGGACGGTATAAAGCATTATAGAATGTCCATTCACCTATCATGCCTCGATCATGGAGTCAATATTATTAGCCTACACTTAGGCTGTACAAAAGTGTCTTGGTTAACAGGTACCGGTAATCTGACTAAATTCTAACTGGCTATTGCTACAACGAGGATACGGGTAGACGACCGTACCTCGACCACCCAAAGGGTTTATTCTGCCCTTTGGCTGGTAGGTGGTCTAAGTAATTACAAGTTGTCTGGCTAACATCTAACTATTCTTAATAATAATCTTAGGCTATACTGAGGATACGGGTAGACGACCGCACGTCAATCACCTGAAGGGGTTATTCTGCCCTCTGGCTGGCAGGTTGTCTAACTGGCTACTCTTGATACCTGACGGGCATCTTCACTACACGACCTGATCTCGTCGTACGAGTTTATTCTTGCGACTTTGATTCTTCACACAGGACTCCTTCTTCTCCCTCCTCATTCTCTGCGGAGCTGTCGTCTATTCTGCCTGTTGTTGAAGTAGCTGTATCACTGCGTGGCAGCATGTTATCGCGGAGAGCACCATCAGATATGTTTCCAGTCGTTTCAATGGTTTCGCGACGTCGGTTGCGACGTACCTTGCTGCCACCTGGTGTCGTGATGATGAACGACCGCGGTTCTTCACATCTTTGCGTTACAGGGCCTTGATACCACGTCTTTGATGGCTTGTCAAGTACTCTGACATTATGCCCTGGATGCAAGGGCGGTAGATCATCTTCCCTCGCATTGCGGTCATAGTGCCTTTTCATGGCCTCGCTGCGCTCTTCAAGTCTCGCCTTTATACTTTCGTCAGGGAGATTGTACAGGTGCGAGGGGAGATAAGTTGTAATTTGTCGTCGCATTAGGA
This sequence comes from Lamellibrachia satsuma, assembly GCA_033239005.1. Taxonomy (NCBI): domain Eukaryota; kingdom Metazoa; phylum Annelida; class Polychaeta; order Sabellida; family Siboglinidae; genus Lamellibrachia; species Lamellibrachia satsuma. The sequence continues at coordinate 2,744,406 of BSQZ01000063.1, read as the reverse complement.
TTTGAGCAGGTAATGGAAGTTTTGCATCGATTGGTGTCGCTCTGACATGAAGCAATGCTTGCGGAATGCTTTCGGACGTCTTGATGCATTTGTTTATTATTGACTTGATCCACCTGACCTGCCTTTCTGAGAAGCCATGTGATTGTGCATATTGAGGTGAAGACGTCACATGCTGAATGCCCCATCGTCTGCAGAAATTCCGGAAATGTTGTTCTGCATATTGTGGGCCGTTATCTGATCTAATTTGATCGGGGCGCCCAAACATTGCGCATGCATCCTCAATGACATCTGTGATTGCGGCGGAAGTAACTGGAGCTTGCAACTCTTTTACAATCGGGTACTTCGAATAGTAGTCTGATAGGATGATACATGTCCTTCCTTTGACATCGAAGAGGTCTGTAGGACTTTCCATGCTTCAGACGGGACTTCGGTCATAATCATCGGTTCTTGGCTGTTCTGGTCTTGTAGCTCCTGATAGGCTACACAACATTTCATTAGTTTCTCGATGTCTTCATTGATTTTTTGCCAATAGACAGATTCACGTGGCAGCACTCTTGTCTTTTCGATGACTTGATGACCTTGGTGCAAATACAAATATGCGTAGAACCTCTCAACACCATGGACTAGAGCGAGCATTTCTCTTTCGATATTGCAGTAGTTTGTGTTTTTGTGAGGGTTTTTGACGCAAATGCTACTGGTTTCTCCTCTTGAACTAACGCCGCACCTAGCCCCTTCATCATTGCATCTACTTCGATGGTTATTGGCTTCTTCACATCATAGTAGACCATGCATGCCTCGTGTGTGATGGCGGCCTTCAGTTCATTAAAATTCACTTGATGGACTTCAGCCCACTCAAAAGGGATGTCATTTTTCAGTAGATCACGTAAGATGCACGTTGACTCAGGTTGCGAATGAAGCACCCGATGAGTCAAGAGAAACGCCTTCTGCGCTGTAAATGTAACCGAAGAACGATATTGACTTCTGTTTGATCGAGCATTTCGCAGAGTTGAACACAAGTCCGGATGAATTCGCGACTTCTAGAAGAGCCACAAGACGTTCATCGTGCTCTTCCTGTGTTGCACCGAAGACACAGATATCGTCCGCGATGCCGACACATCCACCCAGGCCTTCCAGGATCTCGCCCATTCTTTGCTGGAATATGTCCTGGCTCACGCACAAGCCATATGGCAATCGCTGGTAGCAATATCGACCTATTGGCGTACGGAATGTTGTCAAAAGTTCGCTTTGCTCATCTAACTGCACGCTCCAACATCCTGACTTGGAATCTAATTTACTGAACCACCTGGCGCCGACAAAAGCCGGGTTGATCTCCTCCAGTGTGGGTGTTTTGTGTGGACATCGCTTTATCGCTTCATTGAGTCGTTTGGGGTCCAGACATATACGAAGGCTTCCATCTTTCTTAGTGCTGTACACAATACTGCAGCACCAATCGGTGTCTTCCTTGACCTTTCGTATTAAGCCCATGTCCACCATCTTTGTTAGCTCTTCCTCTATCTTCGGCTTCAGGTTAATATTACATTTCCTAGGTCGGTCGATGTGAGGCTCTGCATCTGGTTTGAGAATTATTTTACCAGGCTCGTCGAATTTCCCACTGTATCGAACTGCCCCGGGTACAGTTTATGCAGGTGTTTGACTGATGAGATTGATCTCTTTTCAGTTACAGCCATGACAGTTTCTACCTTGCAGTTGATGGTGACCATTTTCAGTGCTTCGCACGTCGCCAGTCCTAGTATGACGGGACCAGGGACATCAACTACATAGAAGATTGCGTTCACCCATTTGGACTGGCCACTTCTGCACGCGCGTGTAATGCTGCCAATACATTTGATTATTTCCCAGAGTATGCCGTAAGTGTAGTTTGGCTGATGAGTGTGAGAATTTTCGAGGTTCATTGTTACCATACATTTGTTTAAATGTACGTATTGGCAGTGCGTTGCCTTGAGCTTCAGTGTCTATTTTCAACCTCAAGGACTTGGTGTGCTTCATCTGCGGGCATCTTATGTCCACCGTGGTGAACGCGTCTCCGCGGGTTGACACTGCGTGGAGGCACTTGTTTGATACTTGCGTCACCTCGACATTATTGAAGGTTTCTGTGAATTCATCTGTATCAGTGGCGCTAGATGTATCATCATCTGTATCAGTGGAACTAGACGTATCATAATCTGTATCAGTGGAGCTAGATGTATCATCACGTCTTTCCTTCATGGCATACACTTTACGATCCTTGAACTTCCGAGATCTCCATTTCTGATTCTGATCATCTTTCTTCTCATCAGATGTCTGTCTGCATTGCTTTTGCCAGTACCCCTTGCGGCCACAAGCTTTACTCTGTACGCAGGGCATTGCCTATATTTGTGATACAGTGAACAATTTTTGCAATGTTGTTTGCCCGTAGTAACATGATCCACTGAGTGGCTAATTCCCTCGTGCAGGCATTTCAGTCTATCCGTACCGAAAGCAGCAGCTTCATGTCGTCTGCCTTCGGTGAGCACATCATGTAAGGTCTTTGTCTTTTCCTAGCAGCTCACGCCGAAAGATTTCCATCCGCGTGCCGGCAATAACTAACTCAATTATTCGATCTCCTTCTCAGTAAATTCACACAACTGTGCCTGTGTTCTGGCTCGCGTCACAAATTCATCTAGCGACTCATCAGACATCACCCTTCTGCCGGTACTGCATCAAGCTTAGTCGCTGTATCCGGAAGTTTACAGCGACCTTCAGTTGTGTGTCAAATAGCTCCCACAGCTTTGCAGGATCTTCATGATCAGCGTCTGTTAACCCGAATGCATTGAGGCGACGCAAACCCTCATCACCAAGACCAATCTTGATTTTGCGTGCTATTTTTTCGTTGTTTGTAACCTCGTTATCTTCGCACACCAGTAACAGTCTCTGCTTGAAAAGCTTGAACGTATTTGCCACGTCATGTGTAGCCCAATTCATCGCAGGGTACTTCGAGTTTATCATATTGCAGTTAAGTTGGTTTGTCTATACAATACCGGTAACTGAATTGAGCATTAGTTTGTAGATTCGACCGACTGGGAATACGGAATGAGCCAACGATAACAGCCTTTAAACAGGTGTACTTCACGACACGAGTATTTAATATGTGCATCTACTCACGATTTCTGCCGCACTCAAACATATGGTCTACTGAGCCGCATTTGTTAAAAACCTTCTTTCACCACTGCCACCATGAAGTATTATGTGGTGAGACATGGTTGTATGTAAACAAGGATTTTACTACTTTAGGCTCATGACAAGCACATGGTTATCAAAGCTACTTTAGCCAACCAACCTAAGCCCCCTAGCACAACGACGACCTTCCAGCCGCTTATAGCATATGCATTACAATATCACTACAGATAGACGAGGGATCACCAGTAGATACTACCTACCTAGATTTTCAGAAAACTTTCGACAAAGTGCCACATCAAAGATTGCTGCTTAAATTAAAAGCCCAAGGTATCGGGGATGGCATAAATTCATAATCGACTGGATAAAAAATGGCTGTCTGACAGAAGAAAACGTGTTGTAGTAGACGGGGAGGTTTCAAACTGGAAATCAGTTTTAAGTAGGGTACCACACTGATCAGTAATAGGACCTTTGTTATTGTTAATATATATGACTTGTACGATAAAATAACAAGCAACTTACTGAAATTGACGGAAGACGCAAACGTGTTTAGAAAGGTTAACGATGATGGTGATAAACAACATTTACAAAACTATCTAGAATAGGTTTAAAAATGGCAGATGTTTTTCAATTTGTTTTTAATGTAAATGCCTACACTTACGATACGGGAACTTGGATGTAAACTATATAATGGGAGATACTGTTCTAAGTAACACCGCAAAAGAAAATGACATGGGAGTAACAATAACTGCAGTGAGGTATGACAGCTTCAAAGGGTAATACAATAATTGGTTGATTATGAGATATATATAACATACACGGAAAAGAGCTAATTATACATCTGTATAAAGCAATAGTTAGGCCTCATTTATGAAGAACGCCTAAAAGAATGTTGTT